>JAANYP010008876.1:0-18969 GCA_020465985.1 Centrapalus pauciflorus | reverse complement strand
ATCCGGCATTAAACCAGGTTAGCAGCTACGACCTAATCAGTATTTAATAGCCAATCATAACCTAATCAGTGGTCATTAGAAATTAATCAAGGTGATTAACAATGTTTATTAGAAAATTCAACCGGGAAATCAATTAATCCGATCAATTTACGATATGAGGGATTAATTCAACTAAGTACATAATTAAATTATGATTAGTGACACTAATCATACACTAATATAATTACTTAACATTAATTATGCAAGACTAAAACAATTCATTTAAACAATGCATCCAAAAGTATTTATGAATTTACAAGAAAAGGGAAATACAATAATACATTTCTAAATACTTTTATACAAAAAAATATGAAAATACATGTACATGGCCGGCCCTATAGGGGGTACAACATAGAGGTTGACTTCAAATATTTTATTACAAAAGTCATATTTACTTTAAACATCATCATTTTGGTTAAAAGTGCACACAACCTTTTCATCCCATGCTTTTCATCATTGAAAGATCAACCTCTTTGCCTATAAATAAGACCACAATTCACACTTCATTTCCACACTTCAAACATCAAAAATACTCTCCCATTTTCTCTTCTTGAATCCGGCCAAGAGCCACAACCAAAGCAAAAACTTTGGAGTTTTTGTCCTTTGAAATATTTCAAGAGTTTTTGGTGAAAAGCTTGCAAGGGTTTCAACTTCTTCTCAAAATCATACTCTAAATACATCAATGTAAGTAAATACTAACTTATTTCATCTTATATATATGTTTATATAAGTCTTGCATAATATATATAATCACCAACAACAACAATTTCATAAAAACTCAAGTTTACAAATTTCTAGTTTTTGTTTTTAAGTTGTTTTCTTCAAATGTGTTTATAAATATGTAAACACATCATAAAAGTGTAAATATTTTGAAAACAAGTAATATATATGTGTTTTATAACTTTTATACATGTAGTCTTTGAATAAACAACAACAATCACTAGTTATTTCAAGTTTATAAACTACGGATTTTCGGCAGAAAATTTACATCGACTTTGAAAAATCATAACTAATTCATAACTTAATTAAATGAGTTGATTCTTGTCTCAAAAGCTGGAAAATTATATATATATATATATATATATATATATATATATATATATATATAAATAATTTAAGACATAAAAATCTATAAATATACATATTATCATATATGAGAGTTATTAAGTCCCTATTATCATTTAGGGCTCGATTAAACTCACCCGGTGCATCACCCATCAACTTACTCTAAATTGCATTTTTCGCCAATATTTTCCATCGCACCCACGGTGAGTCCTCATAGCCCCTATTTTCACACTGTCATGTTTTGGGGTTGAAATACATGCTATGTTTTCATATGGACACGAAAACAACTTCATTTCTATTATGTATTACACATGTGGTTCCATTAGCCCTTATATCATGAACCGTTAATTGCATTTATTTGTAAGCGCGAATATATTGTGGATAGATCTATCGGGAGTCATGTCCCCCATTCGGGTTAGTTCGGCTCGGCTAACAGCGAATGCATATATATTTAACACACGGTATTACGTATGGGAATACTGCACAGGGCAAACTCATTTAATTAAGCTTCGGTTGCATGATGGTTTATATGTAATACATAACATGGAAATTATGATTTTATAAATTCAAACTTAACTATTGTTGTCCATACAAGTCAGATTTACGTGTAAACCTATGAGCTCACCAACAATTTTTGTTGACGTATTTTAGCGTGTATTTTCAGGAAATTAAGGCAAGTGTGCCACATCAGACGTATTTTTCAAGCTTCCGCACCTAAGGAGACGCATGCATTTTCAAAACTACCGGAGATTTAGTTGCCTTATTTTGATTATTTTAATTATGTATTTAAATCTCTGTACCATGCGAACTACTTTTCTTCATATCAGACTATGTAAAACATTGCTATATTTTAAAGTTTTAACGATGTATTTTTGAAAACATTGTAGGTCCCAAAAGGTTTCCCAAGTGTATAGCTCTAAGCTGTAGAGGGGGGGGGGGGGTGAATACAGCTATTTACAACTTATACACTCTTTTATCAATGTTTGTATGTAATATCAACAAAAGTTAATTACAAACAAGCTTGAATTTGGAAAGGTTCAAGCTGAGATGACAGATACAACAGTTTGTCAACTAATCTAAAACTCACTCAGACTAGTTACAATGAATACACTCACTTAGAAGCACTCACTGTTTTTACAAGACTCAGAAGGAAAACTTACACAAGAACAACTTAGACACACTTGACTGTTTTATATAAGTAGACTTGCATGCATGGAATAACACACTTCAATGCACGTTCTGATTTCACACTCTTGATTATCTCTTTATCCTTAGAAGCTTCCTTTTATACTCAAAAGGAGAATCTCAGTGAAGCTTCTTCATTGGACAGAAGAGATAGTGGAGAGTCTTTCCAAAAGGACAAAACACCTTTCCGCACGTTCTGATAAAGTACCTTTGTCTTCACATGGCAGAATCTTTGTCTTTTTCTTTTTGTCACTGTTGCATAAGGCTTTAACCAAAAGAGGAATGTCAGCTTTGCATCTTTCTTCATGTAACTGAACAGCGTGGGCAGGCTGTGCAGTTCTGTATTCCACTTTGTCTTCGACTTGTAAACTGATCTTGTAGACAAAAACAATACATGATGACTTGGAAACATATTCCATAAAGTGTTTAACCTGTTCACAAAGAACATGTTCTTTTCACAAAGAACAGAACACTCAAAAACTGCCCAAGCTGCTCAAAGGAGTAGAGCAGCGTAGACAGTTTATGCCCAGCCTGTTCAGCAGACAGAACAGCTTGGACAAACTGTCTTTGTTGCAATGAATGCAACATGGTAAACAACTTCGGGCTGATATTGCAAATCATTTTCAGGTTTCAATAAGGCATATAACTGGCCTTAAATTCATCCTTTAAATGCATCAACAGGTTTGATTAATAATCTCCCCCTCAGATGTACAGCAGGTTTGACTGAGGCCTTTTGTGCCTAACAATCTCCCCCTATTTGCAATAATCAGTCTAAGCTGATTTAATCAATAATCACTATACATTTTTATAATACATCTTGCTGAAAAGGAATTACAACATTTAAGTAAAGTAAAAGATCAGTTTATATATAATGATTTTGATTACATAACAACACATGTTTTTACAAGAGTACAACTAATGTACTAATGTATATTACAACTGATGTAAATAAGTAAAGTTATAACATATGTAACAAACTACAACTAATGTGCAAAAAGTTCAACACTTTGGACTGTTGATTTTGGGAGAAGATAATGGCAAGCCTGTCCAACAGATGGACAACTTCCATTCTTCACCTACCCTGATGGTAGATGGACTTCACTCTAGTGGTGGTGGTCCTTCAAACATCTTTTCAAGCTCATACCTTGTTTCCTCTAGATCTTGAATTTCAATTCTGAGGATCATAAACTTGGGATCTTGAAGTTCTCCTCTCTCATAGCAGCCTCTGAGCTGATCCTAGATGGCTGCTCTCCACTTGCTTGACTGCCTGGATGAAGTTGCAAGTCTAAAGGCTGCAAGCTGTCTCAGATCCACCTTGTATAGATCTGATGCTCTCTGAAAGCATTTTTTTTAAGGGATCTACAAAAAATGCCCCCAACTCAGGTTCTTCAGTTATATTGCCTTCTTCAAACTCTACTCCACTAGGCAGGCTGTAGTCAATTCCTTTCATCTCAAGAGCATAATCACCCTGTTCAATTAGGGTAAGGAGTTGCTCCAGCTCAGAATCTTTTCTTGTCCTCCTGGCCTTTATTTTAGGGTATGTCGCAGAGACACCCTCACTTACTTCTTTTGAGATCAGGCCAAGATCCTGCACTCTCTCCATCAGCTTCTTAATATATGCCCTGATAGTCTTAGCCGTTTCTGACTTAGACTGGCTCAGGGCAACTGCCAGCTCAACCCATTCCCTGTATCCCATCTGTGCAACATCAGTGTAGTCATAAGTTTCCAGTTCTGGGCCTGTTGCACCCATTCTGGTTATCTACAATTTCCACTGTTTGCCTTTTCTTGATGTGGGGACAGCTTTGACAATTGCTTCCTTGGCAAGCCTTCTATCAGCAACATCCTGAAACTTTTTCCTTGCCAAGTTGTCAAAATGGAACTGGGCCCTTGCAGAGGATGCTTGTTTTGGTTTGGTCACAGAGACCAGAGCACCCATTTCCTTTTCAACTTCCTTCTCACCAGCTGATCCCTTAGCAGCTTCCATCAGTTTCTTTTGAACATCCAGAGAGGGCATTTTGATTTTGCTTGCCTCTTGAAGTGCAAAAGTTTTGCAGCTTTGGCACAGGCTTCTTCTTCTCTTAGAGCTTCCAGGGCTTTAAGTTGTTCATCTCTGAACTCAAAGTATTTATCCATGGGAAGACCCATTTCCTTTGCCCTGGCTTTGAGAAATTTTAAGTCTGCTGCTTTCTGCTATTCAGGATCAATTGCTGCTTTTTCTTTTCCTTTAGCTGCCGTAGTGATAACAGCCTCAGGAGTATCTTCCACTTCTTCTTCTTCCTCTAAAATGAGATGTCTCCTTCTGCTGCTTGACTGGCCTCAGAAATGAATTCCTCCCCCTTAGACTGAGCAGGGTTTGAAGATTCAGCCTGAGTAGGCTGAGCAGCTTGAGAGGCACCTTCCATTGCACCTGTTGCAGATGCTCCTGCTGGTTGACCAGTAGGTAATGATTTCTCCATAGGAGAATAAGTTTTCTCCCCCTTAGACTTCGTCTTCGAGGCAGATGACTTCTCCCCCTTTGAAGGAGATGGACCAGCACCTTCAACACCTGGTCTGCCTGAAGACACGAAGTCAGCAGGCTTGGCAGCAGTTTTGGCAGCTGGCTTGGGACCAACCAGGCTATGCACTAAGAAAGCCAGGTTGTCCCTCACCTCTGCAAGTTGGGAAAGACAATTTTGAAGAGAGTATGATTGGGTTTCAGCAAGGGAGGTCAGCTTAATAATGTTTTCCCTATCAGAGGCTGTGAACAGCAAAGTTTGGAGCTGTGCAAGATGTAACTCAAGAGAGTCCTGCACATCAGCAAGGTTTAATGACACAGAATTTGATAGAGAGCCTATTAAGGTGTTTAAGCTGGCCAAAGTGGTAGGAAGTGTAGAATTGCAAGGGTGAGGAGAGACGACAGCTGTTGGGATATGGCTGTCATAGAGGACACAAAGTCCTGTTGGATTGAAAGGATTGAGGAGAGGGATGTGGAGACATTTTGCAGCTGTGCAGTGAGCGCAAGCAGCTGTGAGGAGTTGTCAGTTTGTGGAGTGGTTGGGAAGGAATCTTTGAACAGATCAAAGAATCCCTTAAGGTGTTCAGACACAGAGTCTGTGATCGGGTGATAATTTACCATGTTTATTAAGCGTAAAAGAGTTGTTTTTAATATAAAAGTGTTATAGAATGTGCCGCTATTGAATAAATTCTGTGCTTGTGCAGGTAAACAAAATCCGGTTTAAAATTGCGAAAAAAGGACGAAATTTCAGAGCCAGGCGCAGAGAGGGGCGCAGCCCTGCGCCCAGACCGAGTGCTCGACAGAAGAAATTAATTCACAAAAATACGGATTTTACAGAGGGGCGCAGGGGGGAGCGCAGGCCTGCGCCTACGGCTGCGCCCAGCCCATTAAAATAATAGACGGCCGTTTTTAGGGTTTTTCCAGTTTTTCCTATAAATACCAAGTCATATTTCAGAGTTCATGATCGTTTTTTGGAGGAGAAGGCTAAGGAAAAGAACCCTGTTTGAGCGAAAACACGTACGAAGAACACACGAGTCGAGCTACGGTGATGGATCAACAACTCTTGAACGTTGCATCAACTATGTCCGGCTAAGCTCACCATAATCATTCTCGGAGGAAGCACATCGCTAAGTTTTACTTTATGAACGATTACTTTAAGTTTGCATGGTTTTTATTATTTATATTGTGATTGTAAACGAATGATTATTATTTTGTTGTTGCGTTTCGCAAGATAGTTCGTAGACATTTTATTATTCGTGCCGAGTTAATTATTTAATTAAGACGAGTAATCAAACGTGTCACGCGCTATGCCCAAGATCACGTAATGGTTTTAATAATAATTCTAACGAAGATTATGTCTATGTAATCTTCAAATCGTTTTTATAAATTAAACACAAAGCGAGGTGTGGAATCCGGGAATGGTTATCTTCGTACTTTATTCAATCAAACAATCTTCTTAAGTTTTCTTTTCACAAAATTCGCAAGTAATTAGTTTTATAAATCAAGCAATCACCTTTTTACAAACCACTCAATCTTTCTAAGTTACTTACTTTGCAATGCTAATCGCTTAAATACGTGCAATTAACCTCTCGCTCTCTGTGGATACGATCCCTACTTACCCTAGCTTCTAAGGTATTTAGTGGTATTTTTGACGGGTTAACGACACTCGCATCAAATTTTGGCGCCGTTGCCGGGGAGCGGTTGCGCTTAAATCACGTATTTTAGTAATTAGCTTAATTTAGTTGCCTTATTTTCTTTAGAGTAATTTAGGTAACTTAGTTAATTTAGTCAATTTCAATTATTTGGTTATTTGCTTTTATTTGCTTACTTAAATTAGTTTAAGTTTCCTTATTTTGCTATTATTCCATTTAATTAGTTTTTAATTAGTTTTAAGCTTTAATTATTGCTTTAGTTTATTAAGAAAAAGGGAATCGTGGCGCAAGCATCGATTCTCACCAAAAAGAAAGTAACTAATTCAAATTCTTCATCTAGCCCTCATAAGTTTATGCACACACGATATTCTGGTAGAATTTCACCCTTGAAGTTTGATCCAGAAATCGAAAAAACCGCTAGATCTAATAGGCGAGCCACAACTCAAACAAACGAAACTAAAAATACTGCTCCTAAAGTAAACGTCGAGGAAGAAATAATTAATTCGGAAGACGAGAACATCGAAAACGTTCTTGTCGACGTCCAACAAAACCAAAGACCGATGGGAGATCGTAGAACCGTAGAATCCCATTATAGGCCGGGTGATATCCCTGATCCATCACCCATTCTCTACCCAATTAATGAGAATGAACCCGAAATTAGGCCACAGCTATTTAGCATATTACCCGTTTTTCGCGGAGCACCAAGCGAAGAACCGTATGAGCACTTAGCTGAATTCACTGCCATATGTAAGGCCAATCACGTTAGGGGAATGACCGTAGATGCTCTAAAACTCAGACTCTTTCCTTTCTCTTTGAAGGAACGAGCGAAAAATTGGTTCGTGTCACTTCCCACTGATAGTATAACTAACTGGGATGAGATGAAAAAAGAATTTCTAACTGAATATTACCCAATTAGTAAAACTACAGAAAAACGTAAAGAAATCACTGGATTTAAACAGAAAATTGGAGAACAATTTCACGAAGCTTTTAATAGGTTGAATGAATTACTACGAACATGCCCTCACCATGAAATTCCTAAATGGATGCTAATTAAAACCTTTTTCGATGGGGTTAGTCAAGAAAGTAGGAATATGATCACCGCTGCTTCAGGCGGAACCTTTTTAGCCAAGGAAGATGATGAAGCTTGGGAATTATTAACCCAATTAAGCAAAGGTTTAAAAGTTCAAGCGGGTTCGGATAATAGTGTTGGTGTCCAAGTTATGGGCATAGACAACGCATGGAAGAAAGAAGTTAAATCTGACATATCCGAACTAAGCAAAAAGATGGACTTGTTGATGAAAGGAATGGGAAAGGTTACAGCGGCACAGGTTTGCTGTGTCACTTGTGGAGACCCTTCTCATCCAACCGAGAATTGCCCACATACCTTCACGCACGAAGAGTATGTGAACGAAGCTTTTGGATTTCGGCAACGAAGAGAACGGGAGAATCCATACTCGGAAACTTACAATCCGGGATGGAGAAAACACCCGAACTTTAGTTGGAGGGATAATCAAGACAATGATGCTCCCCCGAAGCCAAGATATGAGCAACCTCGTCAACAAAACCGAGATTTCCAATATGGATCGACCTCAGCTACGAAGGATGATCGGTACTATAAACGCCAAGACCCTAAAGAAGAAAATGATTCGCGACAAGTGTCGGGGAATTCGAAAGAGTTTTCCGAGTTTATGGAATTCATGAAGCAGCAAACCATGGTTCAAGCGAAAACTATGGAGATGCTTGGAAGGCAGATGGGACAAATTGCAGAATCCTTAACTAAACGAGAAGAAGGGAAGCTTCCAAGCAACACCACAGTTAACCCATCGCACCACCATGGAAAAGAGAAGAAATATGAAGTTAATGAAGTGAACGAAGTTAACAAAGTCACTACCCTTAGGAGTGGAAAGGAAGTAGATAACAAAATAGAAATGCCTAAGGAGAGTGAGACTGACGACGAGGTAGAAAATGTTTATGAAGAAGAGCCACCCAAATCGGAGTCAAGGGTTGAAACAAAAGTTAAGAAAGTAACTTTTAAGGAAGTAGAAGCCAAGAAACCAGTAGAGATTAAAGTTGGGGAAGAGAGTTCCAATACTGAAACTGTTCCCTACCCAACGGCCTTAGAAAATCCAGCTTCATTCCCTTATGGTAAGAAAGGACCTAAAAACGAAGAGTTATGGGATATTTTTAATCAAGTTAAAATTAACATTCCCTTAATCAAAGCTATACAACAAGTTCCTTCTTACGCTAAATTCCTAAAAGACCTTTGTACTCAGAAGCGAAAATTTAAAATAACTCTTCCAAAGCAAATCAACCTCACTGAACAAGTCAGTGCAGTTATCACGAGCTCACTGCCGCCTAAACTAAAAGATCCAGGATCACCCTTGATCCCGGTAACTATCGGCGATATTCAAATTAAAAAAGCACTTCTAGACTTAGGGGCGAGTGTTAATATTCTACCTGGTAATTTATTTGACCAACATGATCTAGGAACCCTACAGACAACAGATGTCATCCTACAATTAGCAGATAGGTCTACCAAAGTACCACGAGGAATGTTATCTGATGTAATCGTTAAGGTCGAAGATTTCTATTATCCAGTAGATTTCTTAGTGTTGGATTCAGATAGTGCTTACAAAGAAAGCCAACCGGCAATCATATTAGGACGTCCCTTCTTAGCCACAATCAACGCTCAAATCAATTGCAGGACAGGTGCATTAGACATAGCATTCGGAAACCGTAAACTCCGACTTAATGTCTTTAACAATGTACCCAATGCGCCATTGGATTCAGAGTGCTATTTGATCGATCTAGTTGATGATTTAACACAACAACAATTATCAACAATAACATGTAAAGATCCAGTGGAGCTGCTCCTGTACTATAATGCGCATATGCTAGATAATATGCCTGAAGCTAAGGAGTTTGAACTTGAAAGTGTTCAGTCAGTAGATTCTAATCAACCACCATGGACACATAAGATCGAAAAACTTCCGACTGACCTTCCACCATCAGCAAAACCGTCTTTAGAGCAACCACCCAAGCTAGAGTTGAAACCACTTCCATCTCATCTCAAATATGCTTTTCTTGGCCCTGAGAATACACTGCCTGTAATCATCGCAACAGACCTTACTGCTGCACAAGAAAAGGCCTTGTTAGAAGTGTTATCGAGATATAAGGAAGCGGTAGGCTGGACCATAGCAGATCTTAAAGGAATTAGTCCGACGCTGTGTATGCATAGGATTATAACTGATCCAACAGCCAAGCCAAGCAGAGATGCTCAGAGAAGGCTAAACCCTAACCTTAGAGAGGTAGTGAAGAAAGAAGTGTTGAAATGGCTAGATGCTGGAATTATCTATCCGATATCAGATAGCCAATGGGTTAGTCCCACACAAACGGTTCCAAAAAAATCTGGAATCACTGTCGTCGATACTCCTGAAGGAGAAAAGATTGCAACTCGCCCTGTGACGGGGTGGAGAGTATGTATCGACTACAGAAAACTAAACGCCGCAACCTCAAAAGATCATTTTCCTCTGCCATTCATCGACCAAATAGTAGAGAAGCTAGCAGGGCAGAAATTCTATTGTTTCCTAGATGGCTATTCGGGGTATAACCAAATCCCAATACACCCAGAGGACCAAGATAAAACGACATTTACGTGTCCGTATGGCACATTCGCCTACCGAAGAATGCCATTTGGATTATGTAACGCTCCAGCCACATTTCAGCGATGTATGATGGCTATATTTTCAGACATGGTCGGAGGTTCTCTTGAAATCTTCATGGACGACTTTTCGATATTTGATAAGTCGTTCGAAGGGTGCCTCTCTCATTTAGAAAAAGTTCTTAAGCGTTGTACTGAAACTAATTTAGTACTAAGCTGGGAGAAAAGTCACTTTATGGTTAAAGAGGGAGTAGTCTTAGGACACATAGTCTCTGAAAGAGGAATGGAGGTTGATCGAGCTAAGATACAAATAATTTCCTCGCTACCACCACCAACTAATATCAAGGGGATTCGTTCTTTTCTAGGACATGCAGGTTTCTATAGGAGATTCACAAAAGATTTTAGTGCCATATCCAAACCCCTATGTAACCTTCTCCTAAAAGACGCACCGTTCAATTTTGATAAAGACTGTGCAGAGGCATTTAACACATTAAAAATGAAGCTCACGGAGGCACCAATTCTGCAATCACCTGATTGGTCTCAACCCTTTGAGATCATGTGTGACGCCAGCGATCATGCAGTAGGTGCCGTCCTTGGTCAAAGAGTGGACAAAAAGCCAGTTGTAATATACTATGCAAGTAAAACCTTCTCTGAAGCTCAAATTAATTACACAACCACTGAAAAAGAATTGCTTGCAGTAGTGTATGCGCTAGATAAGTTTAGATCTTACGTCTGGGGAGCTAAGGTAATTGTGTATTCCGATCATAGTGCCTTACGACACCTCTTGGCTAAGAAAGATGCTAAGCCACGGCTAATTCGTTGGATACTGTTGCTACAAGAATTTGATTTAGAAATCAGAGACAAAAAGGGCTCAGAAAATGTAGTAGCAGACCATCTCTCGAGACTGCCAGCAATCACCACTGATATGCTGGACTCCATTCGGGACAATTTCCCAGATGAACAATTATTGTTCGTCGCAAAAGTGCCTTGGTTCGCTAACTTAGTGAATTACTTTGTCACAGGGAAAACCCCAAACCACTGGAATTCACATCAACGAAAGTATTTCTTCTCTCAAACTAAACAGTACATTTGGGAGGAGCCGGATTTGTTCAAAATAGGAGTAGATCAGATTATCCGGCGATGTGTTCCAGATAACGAGCATTATGATATTTTAAATCACTGTCACTCGTATGCATGTGGAGGCCATTTTAGTGCTAAAAAGACAGGACATCGAATCCTACAAAGTGGATTCTTTTGGCCAACCATCTTTAAGGACTCCTACGAGTTTGTTAAGTCATGCCTACGATGCCAGCAGATAGGAGGTATTTCAAAAAGAGACCAAATGCCTATGACACCAATTCTTATAGTAGAGATTTTTGATGTGTGGGGCATAGACTTTATGGGACCCTTTCCTAAGTCATATGGTTTCGAATACATCCTAGTGGCAGTTGATTACGTCTCTAAATGGGTAGAAGCCGAAGCCACAAGAACCAATGATCACAAAGTAGTTTGCCAATTCGTTAAATGTAATATATTTTCTCGTCATGGAATTCCTAGAGCCATAATTAGTGATGGGGGTTCTCATTTCAAAAATATGTACTTTAGCAAACTACTTAAACATTATGGAGTGACGCATAAGATAGCTACCCCATATCACCCACAAACTAGTGGACAAGTAGAGGTATCTAACAGGGAGGTTAAGAGAATATTAGAAAAAATAGTACGACCCGATAGGAAAGATTGGTCAATACGATTAGATGATGCACTTTGGGCGTATCGTACAGCGTATAAAACCCCTATTGGTATGTCTCCCTATAAACTAGTTTATGGGAAATTATGTCATCTTCCGGTGGAGTTAGAGCACCGAGCCTTATGGGCCATTAAAAATGCAAACCTTAACTTCACAGCTGCCGGTATAAATCGAAAACACCAACTGAACGAATTAGAAGAAATTCGCAAGGAAGCTTATGAAAGTTCTAAAATATATAAAGAAAAAACAAAAGCTTTCCACGATCGAATAATTAAACGAAAGGTGTTTAATAAAGGTGACAAAGTCTGGCTATTTAACGCACGCTTGCGGCTCTTTCCAGGCAAATTAAAAAGTAAGTGGACAGGCCCATACACAGTAACTAATGTTTACCCCTATGGTGCGGTTGAAATAATAGATCAAAAAGGTGGTGAGCCATTTAAAGTAAACGGACACAGATTAAAATTATTTGTACAATGGGCTGACAATGAAATTATATCATCTGAGACAATGGTCTTGGAAGATATAACTTAAACATGTAAGAGCTCCAAAATGTCTGGCTGAAGACATTAAACTTAGCGCTTTTTGGGAGGCAACCCAAAGAACTTTGTGGGTATGTTCCATAGAAACCCTCACGAGACTATAACTCATCCACTCAGGCTACTGAGGGGTTTAAAGGCTTGTTGCATGTGCTAAGTGCAATCGTTTTCACCACGAAAGTGTGTTTTAATTTCTGCAATTTAAATATTATTATACCGTAGTTTGTTTTTCTTTTAAATTAGTTAGTCAAATAATAGTTCATCCTATACTCTGGTGTACCTATTGTAACCAACTAAGTTGGGGAACAATTTACCCAAATAAGAATCTGCAAAACCCATGCCAAAGATAGACGAAATTTGGACACATAAGGGACAAAAATTCGGTACAATGTACGACAAATCGTTACTTTTTGGGGGGACCAAACGCTACAAACAGCACACAAGAAAATCGCCTGGGAGCAGCGCAGCGCACCGGCCGGCGCAGGCCTGCGTCCCGCGCAGCGCCTCAAGCGCACCGGCCAGCGCAGGGGTGCGCCTGCGTCTGCGCCTCGATGCGTTTCTGCGATTTTTAAACCCTTCTCACTTCATTTTCTTCATTCTCTCTCAAAAACACTCCGAATTTTTGCCCATTTTTCGCTCCCAAGCTTCAACGAACGTGAAATCTACTCCAGATTCTTCATCTTCTTGCTCATAATCCTCAATGTAAGTGCATATCCTTCCATTATTCTTATTTTTCAAGCAAGAAATAGTAGGTTGTCTTGAAATAACTCTTTGCCCTAAAACCCACAATCTTGAAGATGAAATAGTTTGAGATGCATCTTGTATCCTTAAGTGCATAAATACTCTCAAAATGTGCACATTTCATGTTTTATTGGTAACTTCTAAATATAGGGCTTCAAAAGTATTTTCCACTGTGATGTATTTAGAAATTTCATGTTATGAGATAATTTCTAGAGATGTGCATTCTTATATGTTACAAATCAGGATGAACATGTTGCTCTATTACAACTTCATGATTCGTATTGTTAATCGCTCCATTCGTCGTTCCTAATCATGCATGTCACGACAAATCTTGCCATGTTTCGTTGCCATCTTCGTTCATGCACATGCACCAACTTCATGAAGAATGCTCACTACATTAACACTACTTGCACCTTCATGGAATGCATCGCACTTCACATTTATGTATTTCGCATCGGGTTCTTCGAAATCCATCGGAATTAACATGCTTGTGTGCCATTATGCATTTAGTTGTGCTTAATTCCGTTATTCCTTGCTATGTGTACATAGATGTCGCAACAATTCACCGGAAATTCTCGTCGCCGTATCACTCGCACCCCGAGAATGCGTGTGCATACTCCCATTCCGATCAACATCGAGTATCCCTCACCACCACCTTCACCACCAGTTTCGACACCACCCACACATTTTTACATAGAAAAAACTCTTAAGGAATCTGATTTTAAACACTTTGGTATCATCGAGAGTTTCGACCGGCTCGGGTGGTCGGGGGCGTTGCAGATTGAAACGCCGTATGTGCATGAGACTGAGATTTATGAATGGATGCACACTCTAATCCGTAGAGAAGGGGTGGTGGAGCATGATTTTGAGCTACGAGGTCGCATAAATGGGAAAGAAGTGGTTGTTTCTAGGAAAGAACTATGTGATTACTTTGATTTCGACACGGATGTCCCGGTCACACGAGAATTTTGGACTGAGCAGGACTTATCAAGTGGGGTGTTGAGACACTCGGAAGGATGGGCTAAAAAGCTAACTGAGGTTTTTACTCTTTCGATTGAGCAAGCGAGAGTCTATTCAAAGTACTATAGGGGCGATCTCCGCCCTTGGGCCAAGGTTTTGTGGAAGATCATTGTGTTCAATATTTTGCCAAGATCTGCTAATACCACTGCTGTTCGAACCCGTGAGGTCATTCTTATTCATGCTTTGCTCACTGGAAAACCGGCCATCTCACTCGCGTACATCATGATGCAAAACATTTGGGAATCAACTCTCGTGAAGCCACAAATGGAGATACCGTATGCACGAATGCTCACCGAACTCTTTATCAATATGGGAGTTATTTCGGACGGGGCAAGCCCACGGCTTTTGGGACCTAATGACGTTTGGTTTACACGGCATACTATGGCGGGTCTACAATTTGAACAGGTATCGGGCATATTCTTGATTAGGGACCCCGCACATGGTACCGTCTCAATCATTCCCGCTAGTCGAGCTTTTTACCAATATGACCCACTTTTAGACAAGGGTAAAGCGAGAATTGGTGAGTTCAAATGTGAGAAGGATGAAGTGAAGTTTGTGAAAGCCGAGGTGAAGCTTGAGAGGGGAGGATCTTCAAATGCAAACTTATCGGAGAATGAGGTTCTAGAGGCACGCCTAACGGCCATCAAGAATGCGGTGGAAGGACTATTGGCAGCAAACACTGCAGTCCTTTCGGAGGTCGACAAGCTCAAACAAGAGGTCAACATCCACGGGATCACGGTGGGAGCTCACTCCCGTTGGCTCGCTAGCATCCAAACGAGGATAGAGGAGCTCGAGCGGGCAGTCGGCCGCCGTAGTTCCCACACCGTCTCCACCAACACCTCTCAGTTGACGTCACCTGATGACTATTGATTCCATCCTTGCGGGAAACTCTCTCTAAAAGACTTTGGTCCTGACTTTTAAAACAATTGCTACTTGGTTCTGTAAATGGCCGTAGGCCATAACAACTATATGTGTGGTGTTCGTGTTGGCACCGTAGACTTTATTTTCCCATACCGATCGCATGCTATGCCTACTAAACATTCGACTTGCTTATCTCTGTTACCTACATATTATCATCCTCAAAGACTAATTCTAGCCTCAGTAGTGTCGGGGACGCCACAATTTTTAAAGTTGGGGAAGGGGAAACACATATATGCGTTTAAAAAAGTGTAGGATAAATGCTGGTAAACCATAATTTTTATCGAAAAAAAAAAAACGTAAATTATCAAACCAAGCATACACCCAACCAACTGAAAAAAAAAAATGATGAAAATTTTTTGAACCGAACAGGCCCCCCAAGCGCAGCCGCCGGCGCAGGCCTGCGCCTAGGGGTGCGCCTGCCCGAAAACTCTCCACTTTAAATAAAATTTTTTTTTGCAAAACCCTACAAGAGCACCCCATGCGCCCCCCTTACGGCTCCTTCATCCTCTCCACCTATTTTCACCTAAAAAACTCAATTTTGCTCACAAAAATCACCAAAAATCAAGTTAGTGATTGACATTAAGCAAGAAGTAGCAAGGAACTTGAGTTTGCAACTCAAGTTGGGGAAGTTTGAAGTTAAGCTAGGGATCATCTGCCACAACTCTAGATTCAACCTCTCTTTCGTTTTTCATCAAGAACAAGGTACAAAAGCTTCACCATCCTTGAACTAGTAAGCTTTCATGGAGTTTGAAGATAAATTTTGACTTTTAGATTGACTTTTTGCAAGACCATTTATACATGATAATTCTAAATGCTTCTATAGTATAGAATAGATTATTGAGTGAAAGCATGAGCACGATTAAGAAAAAGGCATGCTAGTCAATTTCCGGAAAGTTGATTGTTATTTTGTGCAATTTTGCTTAAATTATTAAGATGTGAAAAAGTGGTTAAATTGATATATTTATGCATCTTTATATATGATAATTGCACAAGTTATCAATTATGGCTCTTTGTTATGAAAATAGAACGAATTAAGAATTTTATAAATATATATATACTTAAGTTGTCGTATTTGCAGATGTCTCGCCGAACTAGACAACGCGTGGGGGAAGGCGCCAGTTCCTCTACCCAACCGAGGGTAGAATGGAACCCGGACTTCAATCTCTCACAACATCCAGCGAACATTCGACGACAACTGTTCATGACAAAGAAATTCTCCGGCAAGGTGTTAGTCGAAAAAAGAGTTAAGAAAGACGAGTTTGAGAATTATGGGGTAGTTCGATGCTTCGACCGGCTAGGTTGGGAGGCAGTACTAGATTTAGGAGGGGAGCACATTTATCACGATGAGGTGGTGGAGTGGATGTCCACATTACGACGCGAAGAAGGACGATTCCGAGGTGATTTCACCTTAATAGGTCGCGTTAATGGGCATGAATTTCCAATGAATGCACAAGCGTTGCGGGAGGTTTTTGGGGTAGATATTGGTGTTGGAGAAGACGGGGCACGAAACTTCAATTATGAATACAAAACAGACGCCCAACTAGCATTCACTGATCGAACGTGGGAGGGTGAATGGACCACACAATTGGCAGAGATACTAAAGATTGATTATAATGCCGCGGCTGGATATACGGCATATGCTAGGCGTGACCTTAGCCCCATGGCGAAGGTACTACACAAGATTGTTACCAACAATGTGTTGCCCAGAGACAGCGATTTGACAAAGATTCGGCACAAGGAGGTAACTATCCTTTACGCATTGATGACGGGAGAGCCGAGCCTTTCTTTTGCGTGGATTGTGATGAATGACCTGTGGTCAATGTACGATACAAGGGAGAGAAAAATAATCCCTCATGGTTGGATTTTATCGGAGTATCTGAGGGCTCAGGCAGCGATTTCTCCCATATCTGTTCCGAGGGGAGTCTCCGGCGCCGTTATTACAGCGGCAATGATACAAAGCATCACTCTGCGCCAAACAGACCAAGGATTCGAGATCTTTGATTCCGACACGGGGAAAACACATCGAGAGTTATACAGTATAGAGGAGGCAGAGGCTTACCATCAACATCAAGCCGAAAGAGTACATGCAGCAGGAGGAGCCAATGATATGTCCCAAGTCATTGCTCGGTTGGACGCAATGAACTTACGGTTGGGCACCTTTCAAGAGGATATGGTTGGAAGAATGGATGAATTTCAGCATGAATTAGAAACCCAGACGAGCCGAATCGACGAGATATACACCGGTCTGCGCGCATCAGCCTTTCAGAACGCTTATTACAACCAGCAGCAGTGGGCGTACACCGATGCAGTGCGAGATCACATGAATTATAATGCTGGGTTACCATACCAACCATACGAGAACTACCAGTGGCAGAATTTCGAGAGGCTGAACGTTGAGGATCGAACTCCTCAATACTTCCCAGCCTATGGTCGAGTCCCCACCACGACACGCGGAGAAAGCGTAGTGCACCCTACGAACATGTACCCACCTGCACCTCATATGCAAGAAGACCGAAACCCCTTCGGGGAATTCTTTGCTGGTATCTTCGGACCGCCACCACCGCCACAGTAGTCAGGTTCTTCCGTTCCTCTCTCTAAGTAGGATGAAGTATTGTTTTTTATGCTTTATTATTTTTACATTTATGTTTGTTTTTGCATGCATTACGTTGATTGAATAAATGTGTTTCTTTAAAGAAGTTTTTGTGAAAAGCGAGCCGTAAATGATCCGATCGATTAACCTGACAATTCTTATGGTTGAGCTTGCAACTTAAATATGATGCTGTTAGTTAGGTCGGTTTCAAGCAAAATAACGTAATTATATAAGTTTAAATATAACACCAAGAGTCATAGATGTTTAAAATCAAGGAAGTGAATCGAGTTGAAGTAGGATATATTGTGTGAAGCGAGTGATAATTAACTAGGATTCCAATAGCCGCTAATTATTCATGCAATAAGGGGGAGGAAGCGAACACGAATAAAGCCTCAATTCAAGTGTGACCTAGTTGATTCAGGAGATTAAGTCTGAAGGGTACCATCATGCCTAGTCCCCTAAGGCTAACTGGTCTGGGAGCGGCTGACCCAAATCCTGTTACACGGATCATCTAGAAAGTCATAGTAAACTTGAACGAAAAACATAGACATTGCATGAAAAGAACAAAAAAAAGAAAAAAAATTAGTAGCTCAAGTCATGCATCGAGGAAAAAGATGGTCCAGTGACCCACGTGAATTCAATTCTGTAACCTTGAGCTAAAAGGATAATAGTGGTGAGGAATTTTGGAACAACTATCCAAGAAACATCACGATATATCTGAATTAAATTCTGTTCGTGTCTGCGAGTTTCAACACATCTATGAAGGCTAGTGCTTGTTTAAATGAGTTAATTATGTTTTGTACGCTTGATGAACCCGATGTTTTAAAAATCTGATTTTCGTTGCTTGCTCGGGACGATCAAGAATTAAGTTGGGGAAGTTTGATCGGGTGATAATTTACCATGTTTATTAAGCGTAAAAGAGTTGTTTTTAATATAAAAGTGTTATAGAATGTGCCGCTATTGAATAAATTCTGTGCTTGTGCAGGTAAACAAAATCTGGTTTAAAATTGCGAAAAAAGGACGAAATTTCAGAGCCAGGCGCAGAGAGGGGCGCAGCCCTGCGCCCAGACCGAGTGCTCGACAGAAGAAATTAATTCACAAAAATACGGATTTTACAGAGGGGCGCAGGGGGGGGCGCAGGCCTGCGCCTACGGCTGCGCCCAGCCCATTAAAATAATAGACGGCCGCTTTTAGGGTTTTTCCAGTTTTTCCTATAAATACCAAGTCATATTTCAGAGTTCAACATCGTTTTTTGGAGGAGAAGGCTAAGGAAAAGAACCCTGTTTGAGCGAAAACACGTACGAAGAACACACGA
>JAANYP010008875.1:0-21469 GCA_020465985.1 Centrapalus pauciflorus | reverse complement strand
CCCACCCCACCCCCACCCTACCCTACCTATGCTATCCAACCTACTCTTACCTACTACCCACCATACCTATCCATACCCACCGACCCATCCCTCGTCCACCCCACCCACCCTACCCTATCCATCTCATCATATTTCTACTTTATACACTTCTACCCACTCATCCATACCAACCCACCCTACCCCTACCCCTACCCACCCACCCATCACTCATCCACCCTACTCTATCCATCTCATCCTATTCCCACCTTAGAGATGTATCCATCTCTACCCACCCATCACATCCTACCCTACCAATGAATTATGAAAAATTGGATTCCAAAACCATTTTTAGTCAGCCAAACATGATTTGGATTTCAATTCTTTGCAGATTCCAATTCCTTAACAGATTCCAATTCCTTTTAAAACAATCTGTGAACCAAACGCCCCATTTGAGTATTTAAAAAAGTTCCACGTTTAAAAGCGTGGAGATTTGAACCATTTCAATTTTAGTCAAATCTTTCACAACTTGAAAATGTAAAGACAATTTGTATACGCTTTTAAATGTTAATTTTCAACCAATATGTTTAAAATTTAATTGTGAAATTACAATAATGACTAATGAGGGTTTAAGCCATATAATAACAACCTACTTATTCAAAATTACTGATATCATACATCTACTATTTTTTTATTGATATGGCACGTATGACTGACTGTTAATATGGTATGTAACAAGTTTTGCTGAACCGGATAATTGAAATTAAAAGCTGGCATGACAATTGATTATTTGATTTGTCATTAAATCTATTTATTAAGATGATGACATGGCAAATTAATATTAGACATGACTTTCCGGGTATGTTTGGTAAAATTAGTTGGAGCTGTGAACTGAATTTTTAGTAGGTGAAGCTTTTTGAAAATTCTGAAGCTTTTATTTTTTTATAAAATTATAGCGTTTAGTATTAAATAATATAAAAAGACATTAAAATTAATTTAAAATTATGGTTTATAATTATTATGAGGGTGAAAAAATAATTTTGTTAGACTAAAAGCTCAAGATTTTTTTGAAACTACTTCAAGTAGCTTATCGAGAAAGAGCATTTTGGAGATTTTATTTCTGAACATAGAGCTCAAGCTCTTATCAAGCAAACGAAACTTTTGAGCTTTAGTTTTTAAAAATCAAAAGTTAAAAAACCTAAAACTTTCTTGTCAAAAACATTCATTGTGCATTTGGCAAAGAGTTTTTGGGAGCTTTTAAGCTTCAGATTTTGTTTTTGAAAGCTGAAGCTAAAAGCTTCATTTGATTGATAGGAGCTTAAACTTTTTATTCAGATTTGAAAGCTCTCAAAAGCTCTTCCACGAAAAACTACATGAAGTAACTTTCAAAACGAACTTGAGTTTTTGGTATAAAAAAAAAATTACTTTCTTAATCATAAACTACAACTTTTGATCAATATCAATGTCTTTTTTTGTTATTAAATACTAAAAGCTACACCTACTTTACCAAACACATTATTAAAAACAAAAAATTCTAGCTCTTTTAAAATGCTACATCTACTTTTAACTCGTAAGTATAGCACTCTAGGTTTTGGTTTAAATGATTGAAAGCAAGGTGACAAGGAGTTCAATTATATATGTCTTACTATGTCACGTATAAGGTTTCACGTGAAACCTTATAATCCAGATTTAAAGTGATCAGATTTTAATCCAGTTATCAGATTTTAAAATTTAATTTCATACTAATAAAATTTATCTAACAATCTCATAAATTGTAAAATTTTATAATACCATATTTCTAATCCAGATTTTACGTGATCTCTTCACGTGTCAAATTAATATTCAAAACTTCAGTTGATCCAATCTATATCTATCTCTATCTATACTATTAAAAGAGTAACTGTAGGTCCCGAGAGGTTCCCAAAGTACATAGCTTTAAGCTGTAGAGGGGGGGTGAATACAGCAATTTAAAAACTACAGACTATTTTCTCAATGTTTGTATGTATTATCAACAAATTGTTAATTACAATCAAGCTTGAATGCGGAAAGGTTCAAGCTGAGATGACAGATACAACAGTATGTTCACTAGTCTAATACAAACTCAAACTAGCTTACAATGAATACACTCACTAAGAAGCACTCACTGTGTTTACAAGACTCAGACAGACAGCATATGTAGAACAGCTTAGACACAGAGAAACTGTTTTACATAAGCAGGCTTGCATGCATGAAAAACACACTTTCACGTTCACTCTTGGTTTCAGCACTTAGCTTTTTCTTGACTTAATCTTTCTGACCTTAGAAGCTTCCTTTTATACCCACTCAGAGGATCTAAGAGAAACTTCTTCATTGGACTGAATGAAAAAAGAAAAGTCTTGTTTGAAAAGACAACATAACTTTTCTGCACCTTTCTGAAAAGCAGACTTGTCTTCACATGTGCAGAACTTTTGTCTTTTCACTTTGTCTACTGTTGCATTGCCTTTAACCAAATAAGGAATGTCAACTTTGCGTCTTTCTTCCTTGTAAAGGTCTATTTTGATATAAGAAAAAGGTCTGTCACCCTTTTTCAAATAACCTTTTGTCTTCATGTAACAGAACAGCTTGGGCAGGCTGAGCAGTTCTGATTTCCACTTTGTCTTTGACTTTGTAAACTGATCTTTGTAGTCAAAAAACAATACATGAGGACTTGGAAACACATTCCATAAAGTGTTTAGCCTGTTCACAAAGAACAGGTTCTGTTCACAAAGAACAGAACACTTGTAAGATGCCAAAGCTGCTCACCAGTGTAGAGCAGTGTAGACAGTTTATGTCCAGCCTGTTCAGCAGACAGAGCAGCTTGGACAAACTGTCTTAGTTGCAACACATGCAACATATAGAACAGCTTTGGACTGATATTGCAAATCACTTTTTAGGTATTATTAAGGCATAAACAGACCTTAACTTTTACCCATCAAGTGCATCAACAGGTTTGATTAATAATCTCCCCCTCAGATGCAGAACAGGTTTGACTGAGGCCTTTTTGTGCCTAACAATCTCCCCCTATTTGCAATAACCAGTTTAAGCTGGCCTTATCAAAAGTCACTATATATTTTTACAGTACATTTGTTGAAACAGAATTACAACATCAACATAAAGTAAAAGATCAGTTTATATATATATACTGATTTTTGATTACATTAGAACAACACATGTTCTTACAAAAGTACAACTAATGTACTAATGTATATTACAACTAATGTAAAGGAAATTACAACATATGTAAAATAGAGTACAACTAATGTACATTGGACTGTTTTTGTTGGGAGCAGAAAATGGTAAGCCTGTCCAACTGATGGACAGCTTCCATTCTTCACCTGCCCAGATGGCAGGTGGACTTCATCACACTAGAGGGGCACCTTCAAACATCTTTTCAAGTTGCTCTCTGGTATCCTCAAGCTCTTGAATTTCACTTCTTATAAACATGAACTTGGGATCCTCAAGTTCTCCTCTCTCAAAGAAGCCTCTGAGCTGATCCCAGATGGCTGCTCTCCACTTACTAGACTGCCTGAATGAAACTGCAAGTCTGAAGGCCACAAGTTGTCTCAGATCCACTTTGTATAGATCTGAAGCTCTTTGAAAACATTTCTTCTGAGTTAAGGGATCTATAAAAAATGCCCCCAGCTCAGGCTCTTCAATGATCTTGCTATCTTCAAACTCAATTCCACTTGGCAGGCTGTGATCAACTCCTTTCATTTCAATGGCATAATCGCCTTGTTCAATCAGTGTAAGGAGTATTTCCATTTCAGTGTCCTTCCTTGTCCTCCTGGCCTTAATTTTTGGATGTGTCACCAAGACACCTTCACTTGCTTCTTTGGAAATCAGGCCAAGGTTCTTTACTCTCTCTGTTGGGAAATAGTTTAAGTAGGTTCAAGCTGTTAGTTACACTTCTCAAACTGTTAGTAGAATTTATATGTAAATCCAAAGTTCATGCTGCTAGTTGAAGAAACTCGAGCTGCCAGTGTAAAAGTTCAAGCTGCCAGAGTAAATCAACTCGAGCTGCTCTGTTCAAGCGGTCAAGTGATTCAAGCTGCTCAACAGTTTCATAAACAGAATATGCTGATTTTCAGGAAAAGATATCTACACGAAGATTCCAGCATATCTACTATCAGAGAAGTCATAGTCTTTCAAGGAAACAAATCAAGAAGCAATATAAATACCTAGAATAGGTCTTTCTATTGTATAGGAGTTTTCTGCATATTCAAGTTTGTAATTGCTTTTTATTTAAGTTTTCATAAGCCTCTAAGGTTGTAAAACCCTAAGAACAGTTTGTGTTCTTCGTCTAATCAAACAGATTAGAGGTGATTGTAATCAGTTAAATCAGCAATACAAGCAGTTTTGATTATTTCTTGTGTTTATCTGCTATTAGTTCTGAAAGCTTTTGCTAAAATAATTAAGTGTTATTCTGCAAACTTCTTAATTAACTTTGATTCAAAGCAAGATTATTGATTTATACTCTGATAAATTCAAATCAGTTAGTCTTGGTTAATTAGTTTTAGATCCTGACAAGTGGTATCAGAGACATGTTGTTCTTTGTTTTTCAAAGTCGAAAGTTTTCTTTTAAATTTTTAATCTTTTGCAATGGAATTTGAAAATAGCAGCAGTGGATCTGGGCAAGGACTCAAAGTGCCTATGCTCAAGCCCACTGAGTTTGAAATGTGGAAACTCAGGATTAAACAGCATATTCAATTTATTGATTATGCCATATGGGAAACTGTTGAATTTCCTCCTGTAGGTGATCCAGAACTTGATGATGAGGGAAAACCAGTCAAAACTCCTCCAAAAACTGAACTTGAAAGAAAGGCTAGAATGAATGAAGTGAAAGCTCTTACACTCTTACAAATAGCCATTCCTAATTCTTATCAACATCAGTTCAAAAAGTTTTATACTGCTCATTCTCTTTGGAATGCTTTAGAGAAAGATTTGCTGGTAATGCCAGTACCAATAGAAATCAAAAAGATCTTTTGAAACAGCAGTATGAGAACTTCTCTGGTGGCAAGAATGAAAACCTTACTCAAATTTTTGACAGGTTCAACAAACTGATAAGTGAATTAGAAAGTGCAAAAGTCAGTCTGGATCAAGATGAAGTCAACAGAAAGTTTCTCAGATCTCTTGGAGAAGAATGGACAGTTTATGCTGCACAATGGAGAACAAAAGACACTCTTGATGAGATAGAACTGGATGATCTGTACAACAGTCTGAGAGTGTTTGAGACTGAGATTGATACTAAAAAGAAATCCTTTTCTTATAATCACAATACTGCTCTTCTGTCTTCTGAAAAATCTAATAGCAGTGATTCCTTTTCAGGTGGTGATGTCAACTCTGCTGAAGCTCACTATGAGGCTTTTGTCGCCAATGATGGACTATTTGCTCTAAATGCTGAAGACTTAGAACAAATTCATCCAGATGATCTTGAAGAGATGGATTTAAAGTGGCAACATGCAATGCTGACCATGAGGGCCAAAAGGTTTCTTAAAAGAACTGGAAGGACCAACTTTCAAGCCAGAACAGAAGGCAAACCAGCTTTTGATAAGTCAAAAGTTGAGTGCTATAAATGTCATAAGCTTGGTCACTTTGCAAGAGAATGTAGATCTCAAGGTCAACAGTCATCAAGGACTCCACAACCCAATCAGACATCATCATCAACAGCACTTGTCTCTCAAGAAGACAATGTGTTTGACTGGAGTGATCAGACAGAGGAAGAGTTTCAAAATCAAGCTCTAATGGCAGAAACATCAAATGTCTCATCCACTGAACTACCATCTGAGGTAAATTCTAAACTCTGCTCTCAATCATGCAAAAATATGGTTAAAAAGTACAGAGACCATAATGAGAGCATGTGCAAAACTCTAGCTAAGATGGAAGAAAGGAGATATGAATATATGCAAGCCATAGAAGATCTTGAAAAACAGATCAATGACTATAAGGATAATGAGATTCAAATGGGACATGATAGAACATATCATGAGTGGGAGAAAAAGGAGCTAAATAAGAAAATAGAATCTCTGAATAAAAAGGTAGAAGAAACTGAACAAAAGGTGTTAGAGGCTAATAAGAAACTAGAATCTGTCAATATAGATCTAGGTAACTTTAAATTGGCTAATCAAAAGCTAGAACACCTAATGGAAGTCCAATTTAAAGATAGGGTAAAATCTCAGGTTAATCCCAAAGAAGGCATAGGATACAGGGCTACTCCACCCCCATACAACAACAAATACATTCATCCAATGAGTGAAGTTGCTGATAGACTTGTCAATGAACCATTAGATGAGTCTATGACTACTGTAGATCCTATCCTTGATATCAACCCTGAATCTAAAGAAGATCAAATTCAAAATAAAGAGTATGAGTGCACAGCAGTTGAGAAGGCACACAAAACAATGAGTGCACCCATAGAGATCCAAGCCCCCAATAAGAAAGGAAAAGAGAAGATGAGTGTATGCAATACTGCTCCACAAGTTTCTGTACATTCTAACTGTAACACTGCATCTTCTTCAAAGAATAATAAAAGGGGTAAAAATGTTCCTGTCTGCACTTGCTAAAAGCATGGTGTTCAAAAGTTTCCCAAACAACAGCAGGTAAGGGGAAATCAGAGGAACAAGAACCAGAAATTGTCAGAAAAATCTGGTTCTCAAATTCAAATAGTCAAAAGGTGTTTTCACTGTGGCAGGAAGAATCACTTGGCCAAGGATTGTTTTTATAAACCAGCTGTTGCAAAACAGACTGTGAATCAAAACAATTCAAATCTTGCTCAGGCAAACCATTCAAAGGTCAAACCTTTTGCTACACCAGTTCCAAAGAAAACAGTTGATCACAGGCTTTTAAAAGTTAATAAAAAACAGTCCACACACCAAAAGCAAGTTTTGGAAAAGCCTAAATTAAGTTGTAAACAAATATGGTGTGTCAAGGACAAATCTTCAGATCAAACTGCTGATACAAAAGATCAGACTGCTAAGCCAAATTCTGAAGTTGTTAGTGCAAATACTGAAGCTGTTAGCACTAAAAACACAGATCAAGCTGCTAAGCATCAATCTGGAACTGTTAGTGAATCATCTGAGACTGTTAGAAGAAAAGATGATCAAAATACCTGGATACCTCATATAATCACTAAATACTCTCCAAAGACTTCATCAGTAAATCTCACTAAATATAAGAAGTCAAAAACAGTATTTAGTTATGTCAATGCACAAGGCCAACCCAAAACCAATTTGGTTTGGGTTTACTCCACTACTGACTAAGCTTTTATTTATGCAGGGCAACCACAGGTCTCCTCATAAAACAAGATGGCATTTGGACAGTGGATGCTCTAGGCACATGACAGGCAATTTTGAGTGCCTGTCAAATTTCAAAGGCTTTGATGGAGGATTTGTTGCATTTTGAGGCAACTCAAAAGGAGGTAAGGTTACAGGTAAAGGTCTTGTTAATGCAGGCAACATGATTTTCCATGATGTTTTGTATGTTGAACAGCTTAAGTATAATTTATTAAGTGTCTCTCAAATTTGTGATAAACAAAACATTGTTTTGTTTACAGATTTTGAGTGCATTGTCCTTTCAAAAGATTTCAAAATTCCTGAAAATTTTGTTTTACTAAGAACACCAAGAAAGGACAATGTCTACTGTTTGGACACAAATTTTTTTATCCAAATCAAATACTCTAAGCTGTTTGATATCCAAAGCATCATCAAATGAGTCTGCTCTTTGGCACAGAAGGATGTGTCACATGAACTTCAAGTCCATGAATGTTTTGGTCAAAAAGAATCTGGTAAGAGGTTTACCACAAAAGGAGTTCATATGTGATGGTCATTGGGTAGCATGTCTTAAAGGCAAGCAACACAAAACTTCTCATAAGGCCAAAGAAGTAAATTCAATCTCATCCGCTCTTCAGTTGATTCATATGGATCTATTTGGTCCAACATCTGTTTTGAGTTTGAATAAAAGGGCTTACCGTTTAGTTATTGTTGATGATTTCACCAGATTTACTTGGGTTTACTTTCTTAGGTCCAAAGATGAAACTGCTGAGCTAGTTAAGTCTTTTATCCTTAAGATAGAAAACCAATCCAACTCAAAAGTTAAGGTGATAAGATCAGACAATGGAACTGAATTTAAAAATCACATTCTAAACAGTTTCTGTGAGTCCAAAGGTATTGCTAGACAATATAGTGCACCAAGAACACCATAGCAAAATGGTGTAGCTGAAAGAAAGAACAGAACATTAATTGAGGCTGCTAGAACAATGTTAGCTGATTCAAACCTACCAATGACTTTCTGGGCAGAAGCTGTCAATAAAGCATGTTATGTTCTGAACAGGGTTCAAGTTGTTCAATCTCAAGGAAAAACTCCCTATGAGTTATTCCACAACAGAAGTCCCCTTATAGCTTTCTTGAAGCCTTTTGGATGTCCATGTACTATTCTTCATACTAAGACTCACTTAGGGAAGTTTGAAAGTAAGGCTGAAGAAGGATTTTTTGTAGGATACTCAAGTCAAAGCAAAGCCTATATAGTATATAACAGTGTGTCTAAGACCATTGAAGAAAGTGCCAATGTTGAATTTAATGAAAATACTGCAAATGTCAAAGGCACTGGTCCTGATTGGTTGTTTGATTTAGATTCACTAACAAATTCTCTGAGCTTTGTTGAGTATACTGCAGAAGCTGATGCATACAGGATTGAAGCTGCCAACACAAATTCTCATGCTGCCAATACAAATTCTCAAGCTGTTGGCACAAAGTTTCAAACTGCTGCAAATTCAACAAATTGGGATGATTACACCACTATACCACTTCTGTCTTGTGATCCTCCAGGGGTCCTGAATGCTCAACAAGATACAAATCCAGACACTGAAGTGCCACTCCCAAGTCCTAAGAGCACAACTCCACCCCAAAGGGAACCAGTCCCAGATTCAAGTCAAGCTGTTCCTGAAGCTGAACCATTCACTTGTCCTGATGGAGATGATACAAATCTTGGATCCTCTTTTCAGACAGAAAGAGAGCCTACCCTCAGAGTTAACAAGTATCATCCTCTCAATCAAATACTGGGTGATCCAAGTACTCCTGTACAAACAAGGAAGATGGTTCACACTGAGACTGCTGCTGCTGAACAAGCAGTTCCTGAATTCAGTCTAGCTGCTTTTGAACATGCCTGTTTCATGTCTCAACTGGAACCTAAAAAGGAATCAGAAGCATTGAAAGATTCATCCTGGATTGAAGCAATGCAAGAAGAGCTTCTACAGTTCAAGATTCAGAATGTATGGACACTGGTTGATCTTCCTAAAGGAAAGAGAGCAATTGGTACAAGGTGGGTGTTCAGAAACAAGAAAGATGAGAGAGGGATAGTCATCAAGAATAAAGCAAGGTTAGTAGCTCAAGGGTACACTCAAGAAGAAGGCATAGATTATGATGATGTATTTGCTCCAGCAGCAAGAATTGAAGCCATCAGACTATTTTTGGCCTATGCAAGTTTCAAAGGTTTTAAAGTGTATCAAATGGATGTGAAGTCTGCTTTTCTATATGGGACAATTGAAGAGGAGGTATATGTGTGTCAACCTCCTGGTTTTGAGGACTACAAGTATCCAGACAAAGTCTACAAGTTAGACAAGGCTCTCTATGGTCTCCATCAAGCCCCCAGAGCATGGTATGACACTCTGTCATCATATCTTCTACAGAATGGGTTCAAGAGAGGCACTCTGGACAAAACTCTTTTCACTAAGTCTATCAAAGCTGAGATTCTGCTTGTCCAAATCTATGTTGATGACATCATCTTTGGCTCAACAAATGATTGTTTGTGCAAAGAGTTTGAAGCTTTAATGCACAAAAAGTTTCAAATGAGTTCAATGGGAGAACTCACTTTCTTTCTACGATTGCAGGTTAAGCAGAAACCCACTGGTCTCTTCATAAGTCAGTTAAAGTATGTTAAAGACATACTGGAAAAGTTTGGGTATCAAGATACCAAAGTTGCAAGCACTCCAATGGATCCTCACAAGCAGCTCCATACAGACAAAGATGGCATTGATGTGGACATTCTTTATACAGATCTCTAATAGGATCACTTATGTATCTAACATCTTCTAGACCTGATATTATGTTTGCTGTCTGTGTGTGTGCTAGGTTTCAATGCTCTCCAAAAGATTCCCATTTGGTTGCTGTTAAGAGAATCTTTAGATACCTAAAAGGCCAACCTCATTTAGGCCTCTGGTATCCTAAACTCTCCTCTTACCCTAACAGCCTACTCTGACAGTGACTATGGTGGATGCAACATTGACAAAAAATCCACTACTGGTGGATGTCAATACTTAGGAACAAGACTGGTCTCTTGGCAATGCAAAAAGCAGAAAACTGTTTCCACATCATCCGCTGAAGCAGAATATGTAGCAGCTGCAAGTTGCTGCTCACAGGTAATGTGGATTCAAAATCAACTGAGAGACTATGGTATGAACTTTTTATCCACTCCCATTTATATTGACAATTCAAGTGCAATCAGCATTGTGCAAAACCCAGTGAAATTCCCAAAAACCAAGCATATAGAAATCAGATTTCACTTTATAAGGGATTGTAATGAAAAGAAGTTAATCCAAGTTACCAAAATACATACTGATGATTAGTTAGCTGATCTATTTACAAAACCTTTTGATGTAGGAAGGTTCACTTTCCTGGTATCAAATATTGGTATGGTAAACATGGATTAATTTGTTTTCATTATTATCTAATTCCTATGCTTTGTTAAGGGGGAGTCACTGTTTCATTAAAAGATGCATAAGTTTCAACTAACAGCTTGAGTATTTTCTCAAGCTGCTAGTTCATTTTCTCAGACTGTTAGTTATTAACTTGATCTGTCAAAGCGTGCAGGGTATTTCGGTAATTTCAAATGTGTGTGCGCGGGACCTAACCTTTTTCAAAACCTTTAAAGGTCCCTGTTTCGTTCAGTTGTAACTACCAGTTACAAAATTTCCTTCCACGGCCTTTCTTTTCTCTCTGAACGATTCACACACTCTTCTTTGCAAACCCTAAAACCTTCGTTTGATCTTCAATGGAGTTTGTTAAAGAACACAACTGCCTTCCCTACTCTCTAAAGCACTCAGAACTTCAACCGTTCCATGACATGATGGACTTTCTTTGACACTCCCATATCCATCATGCACTCAATATCAATCCCACCATATACATCACTCATATTGAGCAGTTCTGGAACCGTGCCTCTGTCCAAACCATCAATGGAATTCCTTCTATACTATCCAAGATTGATGGCACTCCCATCACCATTACTGAGGAATCCATTCGACGACATTTGCATCTTCAAGATGCCACAGGTATCACAGACCTAACCCTTGATGCTTTACATACTGGTCTTTACAATATTGGATATAGGGGTCCTGCTGATTCATTTACTTTCTTGAAAGCACATTTTTCACCTAAGTGGAAATATCTTGTACATATCATTCAGTAGTGTATAAGCCCCAAAAGAACCGGTTGGTCAGAATTTTCTTCCAACATTGCCACTGCCTTAGTGTGTTTTTCAACGGGCCAACGGTTCAATTTCTCAAATATGATTTTTCAGGGGATGTTAAGGCATCATTCCCTAAAGAGTGGGAAATTTTTAATGTATCCTAGATTTTTGGCAGAAATCATTGCACACACTTGCACTACTTCTCATTTACATAAGAGGATACATGTTTCCCACAGGCACTCACTATCTTCTATCAAAAGACTTTTGAAACAAAGTGCCAATTTTTTGAGCGTAGATGTTCCATTGCCTTCTGCAATGATGAACATTATTCCATGAAACAGAGGAGAGGGTCCTGAGCAGGCTCAGCCTATCATCACTGCTACACCCCCAGGACCCCAACCCCCTCCTCATGATACATAAATTCCTTCTGTTCCTTTTCATCAGCCAAGACCCACACTAAAATTTCTCTATCAAAGGAAAAGGGGACCAGGAGCTCCTTCCTCCTCAGCCCTCAGACAAGTGCCATATAGCCCTGTGCAGGAGGACACTTCTGCACAGCATATCCAAAGGGAACACATTGAGGACACTCCCATCCTCACTCAGGAGGTGAACATCTCTCCAGAGATTGTTCATATGGGTTCTGTGGCTGGCACTACTGCTGTCTCTGCACAAGAGGCATAGGACAGTGCCAACATCACTAAGACCACGCCCATGGCAATAGCAAGTGTGCAAACACAAGCTGGAAGTCCCCAGAACCAAGAACAGAGGGGCCCAGAGGTTTTTACTTCTGGTATTAATGTTAGTGATAGATCACAAGCACCACAGGTGTTTTCTGATCTTGAGGCTAGTCTCCAAATCATGCTTTTGATGGATCCCAAGATGAAACCTGTTGTAGCTATGTTGGAATACCAAATGTCCATCATTGCTGCACAGGGAGCTCAGATATTTGCACTAAAGCAGGCAGAAGCGGCTCAAAATCAAAGAATGGATTATCTCCATAAAGGGTTTACCCTCTGTGGAAATAAGATCATGAAATTAGAGCGTTTGATTCAAACCCAAGTGGCAAAGGTTGTAGGTCCTCCTGACCAAACCAATGCTTCCAAAAAGGGGGAGAATCAGGAGTTTCCAGAATCAGTCCAAGCAGCATCAACAGTTCCACCTTCTAGGCTAACAGTCCCAACAGCTTCTCAAGCTGTTAGCCTAGAAACTCAAGCTGCTGCCTCCTCAAAAACAACTGGAGTTGTTATAAGGGAAGGTGTTCAAGCTCCAACCAGTACAGTCCAAGCTACAACCTCTACTGCAAAAGACAAGGGCAAGGGCATTCTTATTGAGTCTCCAAAGCACAAATTTTCTTCCAAAGAAGCCCAGATTGCCTTTGATGCTGAAGTTGCCAAAAGGTTAGCAGAAGAACAGGATAAAGAGTTAGACCAGCAAACCCAGCCCCCAATGGACGATGATGCAACCTTAGGTGATTACCTAAAGGGGTTTGTGGTCAAACAAGGAGAGAAGAAGAGGAAGCTGCCAACAGGGCACTCCAAGGCTGAGCACAGAAGATTTCTGATCAATTTTGCCTTTGCAGCTGGCATTCCAAAGAAAATGGCTCAGTCCATGACCACTGAACAGCTGCAAGAGATCCATGACAAAGAAATGGACAAAAGAAAGAAAACAAAAGTCTCCCAAGAAGTCCAACCATCACAAGAACCAGTTCAAACTGGTACAAGTCATGTTCAAGCTGCTACCAGTGCACCTGCTCCTTCTGATCAAGCTGTTGCTTCCATTCCTGCATCTGAGTCATCGTCACAAGCAAAGATGCATCAAGTTAAAAGGGTGTTGTTTGAGCAACAACTGTAAAAGGCCATGGAGATAGATAAATTGATTGACCAGCATGACTTTACAAAGCCTCTTATCAACTACTGGTATGCTAAGCCACTGGACAATATTGATTTAAGAGTTCAGTTTATAGTGAGAAGGGAATCTGGTCCAGAAGAAGAGTATGACACATTTTGGCATATGGTTCAAAAGTTGACCAGAGATGAGCTAACAAAGATGCATAATATTGGGTCAGTAACACAAGTAAGATCTACTCTACCACAAGTGAAGCAAGTCATCAAAGATCTGAAGTCCATTTTTGATCCTGAGTCTATAAGGGAAGAGATAAAAGATGCCAACAAGAAAGGAAAGAAGATCAAGCAAGTTGATCTGTTTGTCAAATCAAGGACTTATAGAATCAAATTTTCAGATGGATCTGCTATGTTCTTTAATCTTGAATTTTGTGATCTACCAGAGGAAATGCTACTCCAGATAAAATCTGTTAGGATATCGTGTGATAGAGATGAGATAAAGAAAGAATTTTTGAAGGCTGTAGATCAGAAACTTGCACAGTTATAAGTTTTTGAAAGCCTTGGTTTGTAATTAACAGTTTACTTATTCATTTCCATTTTTGTATAGAACTTAAAGTCTTGTGTAAAGAATTTAAGTTAGGGGGAGATTGTTGGGAAATAGTTTAAGTAGGTTCAAGCTGTTAGTTAGACTTCTCAAACTGTTAGTAGAGTATATATGTAAATCCAAAGTTCATGCTGCTAGTTGAAGAAACTCGAGCTGCTCTGTTCAAGCTGTCAAGTGATTCAAGCTGCTCAACAGTTTCATAAACAGAATGTGCTGATTTTCAGGAAAAGATATCTACACGAAGATTCCAGCATATCTACTATCAGAGAAGTCATAGTCTTTCAAGGAAACAAATCAAGAAGCAATATAAATACATAGAATTGGTCTTTCTATTGTATAGGAGTTTTCTGCATATTCAAGTTTGTAATTGCTTTTTGTTTAAGTTTTCATAAGCCTCTAAGGTTGTAAAACCCTAAGAACAGTTTGTGTTCTTCGTCTAATCAAACAGATTAGAGGTGATTGTAATCAGTTAAATCAGCAATACAAGCACTTTTGATTATTTCTTGTGTTTATCTGCTATTAGTTCTGAAAGCTTTTGCTAAAATAATTAAGTGTTATTCCGCAAACTTCTTAATTAACTTTGATTCAAAGCAAGATTATTGATTTATACTCTGATAAATTCAAATCAGTTAGTCTTGGTTAATTAGTTTTAGATCCTGACACTCTCCATCAGTTTCTTGACATATGCCCTGATTGTCTTAGTTGTTTCTGACTTTGACTCACTCAGGGCAACTGCCAATTCAATCCATTCTCTGTACCCCATCTTTGCTACGTCAGTGTAGTCATAAGTTTCCAATTCAGGGCCTGTTGCACCCATCCTTGTTATTTTCAACTTCCACTGACTGCCTTTTCTTGATATAGGGACAGCTTTGACAATTACTTCCTTGGCAAGCCTTCTTTCAGCAACATCTTGAAATTTTTTCTTTGCCAGGTTGTCAAAATGGTACTGAACTCTTGCATGAGGCACTTTAGGCTTGGTCACTGAGACCAGAGTACCTTTTTCTTTCTCTGCTTCCTTCTCCCCTGCTGATCCCTTAGCAGCTTCCAATATTTTCTTTTGCACTTCCAGAGTAGACATTTTAATTTTCTTTGCTTCTTGAAGTGCAAATGATTTGGAAGCTTTGGTAGATTCTTCTTCTTTTCTAAGCACTTCCAGGGCTTGAAGCTGTTCTTCTCTAAACTCAAAGTACTTGTGCATAGGAAGACCCATTTCTTTGGCCCTGGCTTTATGAAATTAGATTTCTGCTTGTTTCTGCTGTATGGGATCCTCTTCTGCTATTTCTTTTCCTTTAGCTGCTGTAGTGGTAGCAGCTTGAGGACTTTCCTCCTCTTCTTCTTCTTCCTCTAGGATCAAATGCCTTCTTCTGTTGCTTGGCCTGCCCTCAGGAATGGATTCCTCCCCCTTAGACTGAGCAGGGATTGGAGATTCAACCTGAGTAGACTGAGCAGCATGAGAAGCACCCTCTACTGTACCTGTTGCAGAGATTCCTGCTAGATGACCAGTTTGTGCTGCAGGCACTGGTTTCTCCTTAGGAGTGGAAGTTTTCTCCCCCTTAGACTTGGTCTTAGAGGCAGACGACTTCTCCCCCTTTGAAGGAGATGGACTAGCACCTTCAACACCCGGTCTGCCTGAAGACACAAAGTCATCAGGCTTGCCAGCAGTTTTGCAGCAGGCCTGGGGCCAACAAGGCTAGTCACTAAGAAAGCCAAATTGTCCTTAACCTCTGCAAGCTGGGAAAGACAGGTTTGAAGAGAAGAGGATTGTGTATCAGCGAGGGAGGTCAGCTTAACAATGTTTTCCCTATCAGACGCTGTGAACAGCAAACTTTGAAGCTGTGCAAGATGTAATTCGAGAGAATCTTGCATATCAGCAAGGTTTGATGACATAGAATTAGATAGGGAGCCAATTAGGGTGGTCAAGCTGGCCAGAGTAGCAGGAAGGGTAGAATTGCAAGAGGTGAGGAGAGATGACAGCTGTTGGGAAATGGCTGTCATTGAGGACACAGAGTCATGTTGTAGTGAAAGAATGGAGGAGAGGGAATTGGACACTGTTTGCAGCTGTGCAGTGAGTGCTATCAGCTATGGGGAATTATCTGTTTGTGGAGTAGCAGGGACGGAGTCTTTGAACGAATCAAAGAACCCCTTAAGCTGTTCAGACACAGAGTCTGAAATAAGAGAGGGTAGAGAGGTCATGGTAGTTTCCAAAGAACCAACTTTGTTGGTCAGCAAGGAAAGCTGATCCTTCAAAGGCAGGTCTTTGGGAGATGGGGGTGTATGGGTTGACTGTTTAGATTGGGTAGATGGAGAAGATGATGATGAGGCTGGTGTAGGGGGATGTGATGGAGAGGGAAGAGAAACTTTTGAAAGAAGCTCCATAGCCTGGGCAAAAGTAATATGGCCCAGCTTGGAGGGGTCAAAGGTTCCTTCAGCAGCGGCTGTAGCTGCATCACCAGGAGAAGGGGTTGGTGTTGAGGGCCTTTCAGATGCTGCTTGTGCTGCAACATCCTCATGAAGACCGGTGGTGGTTCCCTCTGCAGTGCCTTGGTTTAAAAGCACCTCATCATTGGGAGATGGGATATGCATTTCAACATCAGCAGTGGTGAAACCTGCTGATGGAGTTTGCATGGAGGGAGTAGCCTCACCAAAGGGATGGTGTGATCCCTGAGGTTCATCAGCTTGGGTTGTTGGTCCCTCAGCAGCTGTTTGGCGTAGAACAGCTGTATCATGGGGAGCAGAAGTTTGAGGCTGAGCTGCTGATTGGTCTATACCAGCAGCGTGGGCACCTCGTGCAGACTCAGGGTGTGAGGAGATTTTAGTGGGGGACAGTGTGGACTCAGTATGGAGTGGAGAGGACTCCTGTCTTTCAATATCCTCAGCCTGTTGGGAGGCTGGGATAGTTGATGTGGGTATCTCCGTTTGTACAACTGGTTCCTGTTCGGAGGAACCAGAGGGTCTAGGCTGACTCTAGGTAGACTCAGATTGGAGTGAAGCATGCTCCAATGTGGCTGAACCTTCTCCCAATATAGGAGAGGCAGCAGGGGTTGCTTCTTTTACAACTGAACCCTGTTGAGAGGGAACAGAGGAGGTGGTTGTTTTGGCTGTTTTCTTTTTGGAGATGGATTTTCTTTGGTAGAGGATGGATGAAGTGGGTGATTGGGGAGAGGTGATGAGGGGTTCAGACTGGACAGGTTTTGAGACTGGGTCAGAAACAGGTGGGTTGGCCTGTTCCATAGTCTCAGGTGCCACAAAGGCACCAGCCACAAAGGCTTCAGGGTGATGAGCCTGCTCCCCCTCAGCCACAGAGGCTAAGGGAACAGACTCAGACTGAGCTGTTTTGGCCTTCTTTTTCACAGGCCCAGCTTCAGCAGTTGCCAGAGTCCTTTTAACAAGTTTGGACCTGGCTTTGGATTTTCCTGTGGGAGCAGCAGCTTCTGGATCCACCCTCACAGCAGAGGGTCCTTCCACCAATCCTAACAACCTCCTCATTGGTGTGGATAGAGGAGGCTCATTTGGGAGTACAGGAGTATAGAACACTCTATTACCTATTACAGGGAAGGTAGCAGTTTTAAGTAAAGGTTGGGAATTGTACAGGTGCTCACCACAATGATGCTTGAATATGAGGCTCAGAAACCTGGGATAGCGGACAGCAGCTGGTCTTGGCTCTTGTTGCACCAGGTTCCTCATGTTCAGAAATATCCACTGAGCCATATCAATGGTAGTCCCATCCACCAGCTGTAGGATTATTGGGACTTCATCACGACTTAGCTGGTCAAATGAACCAACTTTGCTGCTGAAGCTCATCATCACGGAGGCAAACAGAAAGCTATAAGTAGGGGACAACTCCTTCCTATACAGTGTTGCTCCAATTTTAGGTTCCGCTACACCACAAAAGCGTAGCAAATTTCCCATTTGCTCATTTTCAGGCTGAGGCATATCATATGACTCAGCAACAGGCAGATGAAGAACCTCCCTCAGAAGATCAGCAGTTATCTCAATGGTCTGAGTCCCATTGAGAATAGTCCCCTTGATGACTTTGGTGTTGGGGTTGTAGGCACAGGTGTACCAGAACTCGTACACCATCTCCTGGTACAGGACACTAGGAGTTGCAGTCATAGCATAGTTCAACGGATTAACTTGCAGAAACTCCACCATTTGATCGTAACCTTTTCCCACATAGTTTTTGGGGATAGTAAGGTTTGCAACGTAGTTTGTGGGTTTTATGGTCAGCATTGTGGTGACTGATGAGTGTTTGACAACATCATCACCAACGAACACTGGAAGAAAGGGATTAGGTCTGTGAGCCATTTGGGAAGTTTTGAGGTTTGGAGAAGCAAAAGACACTTAGTCGATTTTTAGGGTTCTTGAGGATTTCTGGAAATGATGAGGAAGACGAAGATGAAACAGTAGTTAGGTATTTATAGGATTTGAATGTGAGTGTGTATGAGAGAGAAAGTTTTGGGCGGTTTGTTTTGAAAAAGTCGTTAACGGAAAACGGAACGGTTGTCCATGTTAGACCGTTTGTCAGACCACTTGAGTCCTTTTTAATTACTAACACACGTAACCCACATTATCCGCAGTAATTAAGTTAAATAAAACATTAATTAAGTAACTTAAGTTTGAAGAAAGGTAATTAAAATTGTTGGTCTAAGCTGTTGTTCAAACCTGTGATAAGTAAGGTCATCACAAGCTGTTTAATCTTCAAGCTGTTCATTTTTCAAACAGTGCCTCCAGCCTGCTCTCTTTTGTAAGAGCAGGTTGTGTTCAATAGTTGAACAGGTTACAAGACAATGGCTTGTAAGACAGTGTGAAGAAGTGAACAGGTTGAAGATTGGACCATCAGAGCAGGCTGGACGAGTAAACTGTTTTTGTTCAGCCTGTTGTATGCTCAAGCTGTTCAAGTTTTTCAGACAAATGACTAAGTACAGAACATGTATAACCTGAATAGTCTAAGCTGTTCTGAGATACTTGAGCAGTGTGAAACACATAAATTCTTAGACCTTTGAGAAACACTTAGTCACTCTTGTTTAACATGCCCAGCTTGCTGACAAGGTAATTAAACCTTGTTTCGTCCAGAGGTTTGGTGAAAATGTCTGCAAGCTGTTCATTTGTGGAAATAAAACTTACCTCCACATTACTTTTCTGAATGTGATCCCTGATGAAGTGATGTCTGACTTCAATATGCTTTGTTCTAGAATGAAATACTGGATTGTTGGAAATGGCTATTGCACTTGTGTTATCACACAGAATAGGAATTTTCCTATACACAAGACCATAATCTTCAACCTGATGCTGCATCCACAGAATCTGTCCACAACAGCTTCCAGCAGCAATGTACTCAGCTTCAACAGTAGAAGTAGACACAGAGTTCTTCTTCTTGCTACACCAACTTATCAACTTACCACCAAGGAGTTGACATCCACCTATTGTGCTTTTCCTGTCTAGCCTGCATCCTGCAAAATTAGAATCTGAATAACCTGTTAGGTCAAGGCTGGAGTCTTTGGGATACCAAAGACCCAAACCTGGTGTACCCTTCAGGTATCTGAAGATTCTTTTATTAGCAGCTAGATGAGACTCCTTTGGATCGGCTTGGAACCTAGCACACAGACAGGTAGCAAACATAATATCAGGTCTACTAGCAGTTAAGTATAGCAAGCTCCCAATCATGCCTCTGTAAGCTGTTACTGAAACAGCTTTGCCACTGGCATTAGCATCCAATTTTACATTGGTTGCCATTGGGGTTTTAATAGGAGAACTTTGATCAAACTTGAACTTTTTCAATAGATCTAAAGTGTACTTTCTTTGATTTATAAAAATTCCAGTTGAGGTTTGTTTAACCTGTAATCCTAAAAAGAAAGTAAGTTCTCCCATCATACTCATTTCATACTTGGCTTTCATGAGTAATGAAAAATTCTTGCACAACTGCTCATTTGTAGAACCAAATATTATATCATCCACATAAATTTGAACAAGCATAATGTCAGATTTCACTTTCTTTATGAACAGTGTAGTATCCACTTTACCTCTGGAATACCCATTGCTCATAAGGAACTCAGTAAGAGTGTCATACCAGGCTCTAGGGGATTGTTCGAGACCATAGAGAGCTTTGTCCAACTTATAGACAAAACCTGGATGCTGTTCATTTTCAAAACCTGGAGGCTGCTTGACATAAACTTCTTCTTGCAGCTTCCCATTCAAAAATGCACTCTTCACATCCATTTGAAATACCTTAATGCTCTTATGAGCAGCGTAGGCTAGATACAAACGAATTGCTTCTAGCCTTGCCACAGGAGCAAATGTTTCATCATAATCAATTCCTTCCTCCTGTCTGTAGCCCTGAGCAACCAGTCTTGCCTTATTTCTAATGACATGACCTTGCTCATCCATCTTATTCCTGAAAACCCATTTAGTGCCAATTATGGTTTTACCTTTAGGAGCAGGGACCAGCTTCCATACAATTTTTCTCTCAAACTGATTGAGCTCTTCTTGCATGGCAGTGATCCAATTAGCATCTTTTAGTGCTTCATCAACCTTCTTTGGCTCCATTAGTGAAACAAAGCTAGAGAACATACAGAAGTTCCCTAAGCTGTCCCAACGTGTTTGTATCACTTTGTTGATGTCACCAATTATTTGATCATTGGGGTGACACCTGATCCACTTAGGATCATTTTTCAATGATGATTCTCCTGAGTTGTTATCATCTTCAGCAGGTCCTGTTGAACAGTTCTCAAGATTTTCAGACACACTGTTGCCTTGAGCCTGTTCACTTGTTTAACATGTCTGACCACTGTTGAACATATCAGCAGAAGAACTAGAAAAAATTGCATTGATAGGTTCAGGACATGCTGTTGTAATTAAGTCAGTACACTTATTCACACAGGATGTATTGACATAATCATCATCATGCCCATCATGATTAACAGGTTCCACACTGGGTGTAGTGGAAGCTTTTGAGTCCTCTTCATTGTTTGAATGCATCAGATCATCAAAGTTAAGTTCTCCTGAAACTGATTCAGGAACAGCTTTAGTGGAAGCATTCTTGGACTCTTCAAAGGTGACATTTATAGATTCATCTATCACCTTTCTTTTGTTGTTGTATACTCTGTAGGCTTTGGAGATAGAGAGTAGCCAACAAACACACCTTCATCAGCTTTAGGTTCAAACTTTGACAGTTGGTCCCTCTGATTCAGAATGAAGCAGGGACACCCAAACAAATGGAAGTAACTGACATTTGGCTTCCTCCCTTTGAGCAGCTCATAAGGAGTCTTGTTCAACCTTTTCGCCACTAAGGATCTGTTTTGGGTGAAGCAGGCAGTGTTGACAGCTTCAGCCCAGAATGATGAAGGCAAACCTGATGCACACAGCATGGTTCTAGCAGCTTCAATGAGAGTTCTGTTTCTCCTTTCAGCAACTCCATTTTATTGTGGAGTCCTTACAGCTGAAAAGTTTTGAGTGATTCCTTTCTCTTCACAGAAGTCTTCAAGAATACTGTTTCTGAATTCAGTACCATGATCACTTCTTAGCTGCTTCACTTGGGCAGAGTTCAGCATCTCCATCTTTTTCACAAATCCAATAA
>JAANYP010008874.1:0-32037 GCA_020465985.1 Centrapalus pauciflorus | reverse complement strand
CTTATCGTCCGTATGGAACTCATCACGGACCCCTGAACCGATCTCGTATCTCATACATAACACGTATAAGGAATAGAGCATACCTGTGGTTCACGTCCCTGTCCCGCATAGATATAACACGCACAATATAGCTATTCAACTATAACGTAAAGGATGGCGCGCGTTTTAGAAAACGTCTCGAGTACTCACCTGATTGATTCCCCGAAGTTTGGCCTCCCTGTTCGAACCCTGCTCGAGATCCACTAGTCCCTGTAATCACACGGATAGCCCAACAATCAATCGCAATTCCCAATTAACACATATCACATGATTACAACAATTCGGACTCAATCCAAACCCGATAGCCCCACGGAACCGAAACTCGATTAATACCCGAAACTCGACTCAAACCCGACTCAAAGCAATCCCAAACAAGACCCCAACCCCAGTAAAACACAGCCCAAGCAATCCCGAAGGAAACCCGACACAATTCGACCCAAACTCAATTCACAAAGTTAAACTCGGATTTTCAATGCAGGCAGTTAGTCGCGCCGCGGACCCCCTGGTCGTCGCGCCGCGACACCGCGAAATCCCTGTTCTTGACCTGCGATTTTCAGCTTCAGCCCAGGAGTATTAAACTCCATCCATACCCGAATTAGTCACAAATAAGCATACAAAAACCATACATAACCTGCCTCTTTGAGTTATCAACAAATTCCCAAATCATAACAACATACATACATCAATTGGAGGCTATTCACAAGAACCCTTACCTTGATTGAGCTCAAGAACACACAAGAAGAAGAAGAAGCTAAATCCCAAGGTTTCACAATCAAAGTCTGAAGCTTGGATCTGAATTTCTCCTGCTGGAGCTCACAATTACACACACATATACACTTAGGGTATTTTTCCAAGAATGGATAAGGGTGAAGGAAGATAACTCTATATGTACGTCTTTATCCCGATCGGTCCCGAACCCAATAACCCGAACCCGATATCACATTTTCAATATTTATGCCCATTTAACCCATTTAATCCCACGATCCCGAAAATATAATCCGTTCATTAAAATTATAACCCGGTGACACGCAAGCCCAATCCCGACACGTATTAATCCACGAAACGGGATATAATTGGACCGACCCAATATCAATAAATTATTCATCCACTAAAATAATTCCACGTACCAGGTCAAATTAACGGATGTTACAAATCCTCCCCTCTTAAAGAGATTCCGTCCCGGAATCTAACTCGAATTCTGGAATAGGTGAGGATATCTCGATCGCATTTCTGACTTGGGCTCCCAGGTAGCGTTGGTACCCTTATGGTGTCTCCACTGAACGAGTACCAAGGCAATCTCTTTATTTCTCAGCTTCTTAATCTTCCGATCGGTCACGGCCTCGGGTTGCTCCACATATCGCAGCTGGTCATCGACTGTAATCTCAGATAACGGCACATACTGATCATCTGTAGCCAGACACTTCCGAAGATGACTCACATGAAATGTATCGTGCACACCAGCCAACTCTGAAGGCAATCGCAGTCGATAGGCCTGATCCCGGACTCTCTCAATGACCTCGAACGGCCCAATATACCGCGGACTCAGCTTCCCACGATGTCTGAATCGAATAACCCCTTTCCACGGTGACACTTTAAGTAAGACACGGTCCCCAACACTAAACTCTAACTCTTTCAGACGGCGATCGGCATAGCTCTTTTGACGGCTCTGGGCGACCCTCATATGCTCCCGAATCACAGCCACTTTATCACTAGTCTCCTGGAGTAGCTCCGGCCCACTGATAGGTCGCTCACCGACCTCGCCCCAACACACTGGGGTCAGGCACTTACGCCCATATAGTGCCTCAAACGGAGCCATTTTAATCGTGGCGTGATAGCTGTTATTATACGCGAACTCGACCAACGGTAAATGCACGTCCCAATTGCCGCTGAAGTCGATAGCACACGCCCGCAACATATCCTCGAGGGTCTGATTGGTGCGCTCGGTCTGCCCGTCAGTCTGGGGTCTATACGCCGTGCTCAGCTGAACTTTGGTGCCCAATTCCCGCTGGAAACTCTGCCAGAAACGAGACGTAAACCGTGTATCCCTGTCCGAAGTAATCGACATCGGAATCCCATGTCGCGATACTACCTCGTTGATGTACAGCCTCGCTAACTGATCCATGGTGATGGTACCTCGAACGGCTAAGAAGTGCGCACTCTTCGTTAGTCGATCCACTATAACCCAGATCATGTCGTTCCCGCGGACCGTGCGTGGAAGTCTCACAATGAAATCCATCGTGATGTGATACCACTTCCACTCGGGGATTTCCAACGGCTGTAGATGCCCGTGCGGTTTTTGATGCTCGGCTTTGACCCTCAGACACGTCATGCACTGCTCAACATATCGGCCCACATCTCTTTTCATTCCCGGCCACCAGTAGAAGTCACGGAGATCACGATACATCTTAGTACTCCCCGGATGCACAGATAGCCTCGACCGATGCGACTCATCAAGAATCAACTGTCGCAAATTCCCAACCCTCGGGACCCACACCCTATCATGGAACACAAGCAACCCACGATCGTCCCTGATCAACGACTCAAACTGCCCGGTCAGACGCTCCCTTTTCACATTATCACCCCGCAGGCCCTCCTGCTGCGCTAACCTCAGACTGTCGATCAATGTCGAAGTAATTTCAAGCCTCGAAGCCCTGGAAATCATAGTCTGGCCGCATGCCCTACGGCTCAGCGCGTCAGCTACCACATTAGCCCGACCCGGGTGGTACTGAATCTCGCAATCGTAGTCCTTAAGCAACTCAAGGCTACGGCGCTGTCGCATATTAAGATCTTTCTGACTAAACAGGTATTGAAGACTCTTATGATCGGTATATACAACGAACCGAGACCCATACAGATAATGACGCCAAATCTTCAACGCAAACACAATGGCGTCCAACTCTAAATCGTGCACGGTATGGTTCTCCTCGTAAGTCTTCAGCTGGCGCAAGGCATAAGCGATCACTTTCCCTCGCTGCATCAGAACACAGCCCAACCCTGACCCCGAAGCATCACAATAAACCACGAAATCATCGGTACCCTCCGGCAAGGCTAACACTGGAGCCTGACACAATCGGGTCTTTAGCTCTCTGAACGCACGCTCCTGATCCTCGGACCACTCAAACGGAACGGACTGCCGTGTCAATCTCGTCAACGGCAAGGCAATCCTCGAGAAATCCTGGATGAAGCGTCTATAATACCCGGCGAGACCCAGAAAACTACGAATTTCAGGCACTGATCTCGGAGGCTCCCAACTCATCACCGCCTCAATCTTAGCTGGATCCACTTTTATACCCTCGGCACTGACCACGTGACCCAAAAACTGCACTTCCCGAAGCCAAAATTCACATTTGGAGAATTTCGCGTATAGTCTCTCCTTGCGCAGCACAGATAAAACCTCTCGGAGGTGCTGCTCGTGGTCTTCGGCACTCCGCGAATAGATAAGGATATCATCGATGAACACGATCACGAATCTATCCAACATAGCTCTACACACCCGATTCATCAAATCCATGAAAGCGGTGGGTGCGTTAGTCAAACCGAAAGGCATCACAAGGAACTCGTAATGTCCATAACGAGTCCGAAACGCTGTCTTCGGCACATCCTCGTCCCTGACCCTCAACTGATGATAACCAGACCGCAAGTCGATCTTGGAGAAATAACTCGAACCTTGGAGCTGATCAAACAGGTCGTCGATACGTGGAAGCGGATAGCGATTCTTCACGGTCACTTTGTTCAACTCCCGATAGTCGATACACATCCGCATGCTGCCGTCCTTCTTTTCCACAAAAAGCACTGGCGCACCCCACGGCGACGAACTAGGACGGATAAATCCACGATCCAGAAGCTCCTGCAACTGAGACATTAGCTCTCGCATCTCTGTCGGTGCCAGCCTATAAGGCGTCTTAGCAATCGGCACCGCCCCAGGAACAAGATCGATCCGAAACTCTACTTGGCGATCTGGCGGTAACCCAGGCAACTCCTCTGGGAATACCTCAGGGAATTCACGAATCACCGGAATATCCTCCAAGGTCTTCTTCTTTTCCTTCCTCGCGTCGACTACGTAAGCTAGGAAGGTCTCGCACCCTTTAGAGACATATCTCTGAGCCCTGGCCATAGATACAATCCCAATATCTCCCTTACGGCGTTCTCCATACACAATCACACTCTCACTGTCAGAAATGGGTATACGGATGATCTTCTTGGCACACAGAATATCAGCCCGTCTGGCAGTCAACCAGTCCATACCCACAATCACATCAAAGCTACTGATCTCAATCGGCAGCAAATCAATTTCGAACCGATGGGAATCTATTTCTAACACACAGCCCCGATAAACCCGACTCACTAACATCGAACTCCCATCGACCCTCTCGACAATCAAAGGAACAGATAAAGGAGAAGCAGACACACTAAGGTACGCACAAAATGTAACAGACACATAGGAGCGATCTGCCCCGGAATCAAATAACACACGAGCTCGAAGTCCGTTAAGGATGTACGTACCCGAAACAACGTCTGTAGCATCCCGTGCCTCCTCTGCGGTAGCCTGGAACACACGCCCGCGGCCTCTCGGAACTACCTCACGGCGGCTAGACGACGACGGCTCGGCCCTGGCCCCACTCGAACTAGCACCCTGTACTGCCGGCCCCGGCTCTGGACAATCCCTAACCCGATGCCCTGGTCGCCCACATCTGAAACACAACGACTCAGGCACCGTACAAACTGAAGCGGCGTGGCCCCGCTGGCCGCACCGGAAACAACGTGGCTGTTCCGATAAACACTGTCCGGAATGGCGCCGGTGACATTTCGGGCACTCCCGATCACCATAAGAACTCTCGACACGGCTACCGGACGCCTGGGACCCCTGTCCCACACTACTCTGGCTCTGCGCTCCCGACCCCTGACTCTGGCCCTGACCCTGACGTCTCGATCGACGATCTCGACCCCGGTCCCTATCACGTCTCTGACTCGACCCTTGCCCTGAAATCTGCCCGGAACCCTGACCTGAAAACCGCCACTGATCTGGACGCTGGTCACTGGGGGCGTCCCCGGAAGATCTCCATACACTGGACGGCTGATCAGAAGTCCCAGTACGCTGCCTCTGGGAAGAGGGCTGCTCCCTCTGCTTGAGGATCTCTCGCTCCCTCATGCGGGCCATCTCAAGGGCTCTAGCAAATGTCGGGGTATCGTGTAGTCCCACAAACTCTCGGATATCTGACCGAAGCCCATCTATGAACGCATCGGCTTTACGGCTCTCGGTATCCACATGCTGAGGCGCGAATTGTGAATACTCGTTGAATCGGTCAACATATTGCTGCACCGTCATATTACCCTGCTGCAAATGGAGAAATCAGCGCTCCATCTCCCGTCTCTCATCCCTCGGAATGTACTGTAGCTCAAACATAGCCCTAAACTGTTCCCAGGTCATAGCATAAGCGGCGGACTCAGTCATCGACGACTCAATCGATTTCCACCACTGCAAAGCACCGCCCCGTAACTGATATGCGGCGTACCCAACCATATCCCTGGGATCCACGTGGGCCACTCGGAACGCGCCCTCAATCTCACGCTCCCATGCGATGGCCGCCCCCGGCTCACCGTCACCCCGAAACTGCGGCGGAGCCCCTGTCATGAAATCTTTGAAGGACCCGCCCCGCTGAGAAGATGATGACGCACCACCCCTAGATTCAGTCTCGGCACGCTGAACAACTGGCCCCAAACTATGACCCTGCTCACGCTCTTGCTCTTTCTGCTTCCTGTAAAACTCGGTAAGAACATCTAGCAACTCGGATTTACGAATATACTCGTCACTGGGCGGCTTACCCGCGCCCGAACCCTCTCCCTGATCTGTCATGATAATCTGCACAAAGCAAAACGATTAAGCACAAGGGATAAATCACCCAGTGTTATACACTAAGCCAGGTCGGTTAATCCACTATATAATCGCAAAATGATCCCCCATGGACCGGAACAAGGTCTAAGTTAAGCATCCACTAATGATACTCAAGCTTCAAACCACAAGCTCTGATACCATGCTGTAACACCCCTCCCGATCCCGGAAATGCCACGTCAATATAATATCATAAGTGGCAATAACGCAACGGATCTATAACACACGTGTCATAGGGTAATGCAGATTATGGCTAATTAAAAACTTTAAACACAAAGTTAATACATTCAAATCCCAGATTGACGAAGCATACAAATCCCGGTCGCTGGATACATCGATCCCAAAACAACCATTATACAAGTTCTATACAACATATGAAACTACTACGGATCTTCAATTCAACCTTGACTCTATCTCGGCTGCGGCTGAGATCCCTTCTGATTCCCTGAACATGTTAGACTCGATAACGTGAGCTATAAAGCCCGTGAGCACGCGAGGGTTGACACTGCACAGAACACATAGCACATAGCACGCAAAACCCTGTCCCTGTCCCTGTCCCGATTGCCCAACACACATCTCAGGTATAAAGCACAAGTATGAGATCGAACACAGCCCTGTGGGGACCCCTCCCCGATGGACACATCGCACACAGCAATGGTCGGTAATACCCTGTAGCACGGAAGCTACCCGGCTACAGGCCCTGCCGTATATATACGCCCCAAGGACTGTAAGGGACAGTCAACCCGCGCGATTCCCCTTCGCGACTTATCGTCCGTATGGAACTCATCACGGACCCCTGGATCGGTCTCGCATCTCATACATAACACGTATAAGGAATAGAGCATACCTGAGGTTCACGTTCCTGTCTCACATAGATATAATACGCACAAGATAGCAACACAGCTAAAATCATAAAGACGGCGCGCGTTTGGAAAAGTCTCGAGTACTCACCTGATTGGTTCCCCGAAGTTTGGCCTCCCTGTTCGAACCCTGCTCGAGATCCACTAGTCCCTGTAATCACACGGATAGCCCAACAATCAATCGCAATTCCCAATTAACACATATCACATGATTACAACAATTCGGACTCAATTCAAACCCGATAGCCCCACGGAACCGAAACTCGATTAATACCCGAAACTCGACTCAAACCCGACTCAAAGCAATCCCAAACAAGACCCTGACCCAAGCAAAACACAGCCCAAGCAATCCCGAAGGAAACCCGACACAATCCGACCCAAACTCAATTTACAAAGTTAAACTCGGATTTTCAATGCAGGCAGTTAGTCGCGCCGCGGACCCCCTGGTCGTCGCGCCGCGACACCGCGAAATCCCTGTTCTTGACCTGCGATTTTCAGCTTCAGCCCAGGAGTATTAAACTCCATCCATACCCGAATTAGTCACAGATAAGCATACAAAAACCATACATAACCTGCCTCTTTGAGTTATCAACAAATTCCCAAATCATAACAACATACATACATCAATTGGAGGCTATTCACAAGAACCCTTACCTTGATTGAGCTCAAGAACACACAAGAAGAAGAAGAAGCTAAATCCCAAGGTTTCACAATCAAAGTCTGAAGCTTGGATCTGAATTTCTCCTGCTGGAGCTCACAATTACACACACATATACACTTAGGGTATTTTTCCAAGAATGGATAAGGGTGAAGGAAGATAACTCTATATGTACGTCTTTATCCCGATCGGTCCCAAACCCAATAACCCGAACCCGATATCACATTTTCAATATTTATGCCCATTTAACCCATTTAATCCCACGATCCCGAAAATATAATCCGTTCATTAAAATTATAACCCGGTGACACGCAAGCCCAATCCCGACACGTATTAATCCACGAAACGGGATATAATTGGACCAACCCAATATTAATAAATTATTTATCCACTAAAATAATTCCACGTACCAGGTCGAAATGACGGATGTTACAATATATATATATATATATATATATATATATATATATATATATATATATATATATATATATATATATATATATATATATATATATATATATATATATATACATATATATATCATGTTGCTTTATTTATTAATCTTTAATTGTTATTTTAAAATATCAAAAATAGTACATCCGAATTTGGCAACCGGATTCGGACCATCCGGATTAGGTCATCCGGATTCGGACCATCCGGATTAGGTCATCCAGGTTTAAACCGAAATGGCTAAACCGAATTGGACCACCGAACTTGGGTCATCCGAGTTCGGATCACTTCTCATCCGAAGTATATCATCCGAAAAGATCCGAAATGGGCACCACATCCAAATTCGGGTCATCCGAATTCGGATCCCATAACTTATATTTTTTTTCAGATTTTGTTCTTGAATGTTCAGTTTTATTCTTACGGATTTTTACCAAAAAATCTCTAAACACATTTTTATTGCCATGCAACTTATAAATAAATTATATTATAATTATTAAAGTGCTTTTACACTATTTTTGTTGGGAAATAGTTTAAGTAAGGTTCAAGCTGTTAGTTAGACTTCTCAAGCTGTTAGTAGATTCTCTGTTAAAATACAAAGTTCATGCTGTTAGTTGAAGAAACTCGAGCTGCCAGTGTTAAAGTTCAAGCTGCTAGAGTAAAACTGCTCAAGCTGCTGTGTTCAAGCTGTCCAACGACTCAAGCTGCTCAACAGTTTCTCAAACAGAAAGTGCTGATTTTCAGGGAAGATATCTACAAGAAGATTCCAGCATATCTACTATCAAAGAAGTCCTAGTCCTTCAAGGAAATATGTCCATAGAGCAATATAAATAGACAGAATGTTGTATAGAAAACAGACGCATACACATACGCACATAGAAGTTTTCTGCATTATTGAGTCTGTAATTGCTTTATTGTCAAAGTTTTCTTAAGCCTCTAAGGTTGTAAAACCCTAAGAACAATCTGTGTTCTTCGTCTAATCATAACAGATTAGAGGTGAATGTAATCATTCAATTCAACAATACAAACAGTCTTGATTACTTCTTATATTTATGCTTTATTGTTTCTGAAAGTTTTTGTTAAAATAATTAAGTGTTATTCCGCAAACTTCTTAATTAACTTTGATTCAAAGTAAGATTATTGATTTATACTCTGATAAATTCAAATCAGTTAATCTTAGTGGCTCATAGCTTTAGATCCTGTCAAGTGGTATCAGAGCAACAGGTCGTTCTTTGTTTTTCAAAGTCGAAAACTTTCTTTCAAATTTTTAATCTTTTTCAATGGAATTTGAAAATAGCAGCAGTGGATCTGGGCAAGGACTCAAAGTGCCTATGCTCAAGCCCACTGAGTTTGAGATGTGGAAACTCAGGATTCAACAGCATATTCAATTCATTGATTATGCTATATGGGAAGCTGTTGAATTTCCTCCTGCAGTTGATCCAGAACTTGATGCTGAGGGAAAACCAGTAAAAACTCCTCCAAAAACTGAACTTGAAAGAAAGGCTAGAATGAATGAAGTGAAAGCACTGACATTATTACAAATAGCCATTCCTAATGCTTATCAACATCAGTTTAAGAAGTTTTATACTGCTCACTCTCTTTGGAATGCCTTAGAGAAGAGGTTTGCTGGTAATGCAAGTACCAAGAGGAATCAAAAGGACCTTTTGAAACAGCAGTATGAAAACTTTTCTGGTGGCAAGAATGAAAACCTCACCCAAATCTTTGACAGGTTCAACAAACTGATAAGTGAACTGGAAAGTGCAAAGGTCAACCTGGATCAAGATGAAGTCAACAGGAAGTTTCTCAGATCTCTTGGAGAAGAATGGACAGTCTACGCTGCTCAGTGGAGAACAAAAGACACACTTGATGAAATAGAATTGGATGATCTGTACAACAGTCTAAGAGTGTTTGAGACTGAAATAGATGCTAAAAAGAAATCCTTTTCTTATAATCATAACACTGCTCTTCTGTCCTCTGAAAAATCTAATAACTGTGATTCTGTTTCAGGTGGTGATGGAAATTCTGCTGAAATTCATTATGAAGCTTTTGTTGCCAATGATGGATTATTTGCTCTAAACGTTGAAGACTTGGAACAAATCCATCCTGATGATCTTGAAGAGATGGACTTAAAGTGGCAACATGCAATGCTGACCATGAGAGCCAAAAGATTTCTGAAAAGAACTGGCAGGACCAACTTTCATGCCAAAACAGATGGCAAACCATCTTTTGATAAATCAAAATTGGAATGCTATAAATGTCATAAGCTTGGTCACTTTGCCAGAGAATGTAGATCTCAAGGTCAACAGCCATCAAGGACTTCACAGCCCATCCAATCTTCCTCATCAACAGCACTTGTCTCTCAAGAAGATAATGTGTTTGACTGGAGTGATCAGACAGAGGAAGAATTCCAGAATCAAGCACTTATGGCAGAAACATCAAATGTCTCCTCCACTGAACTACCATCTGAGGTAAATTCTAAACTCTGCTCTCAATCATGCAAAAATATGGTTAAAAAGTACAGAGATCATAATGAGAGCATGTGCAAAACTCTAGCTAAGATGGAAGAAAGGAGATATGAATATATGCAAGCCATAGAAGATCTGGAAAAACAGATTAATGATTATAAGGATAATGAGATTCAAATGGGGTATGATAGAAACTATCATGAATGGGAGAAAAAGGAACTCAATAAGAAAATAGAATCTCTGAATAAAAAGGTAGAAGAAAATGAACAGAAGGTGTTAGAGGCTAATGAGAAACTGGAATCTGTTAACATAGATCTAGGTAACTTCAAGTTAGCAAATCAAAAGCTAGAACACCTAATGGAAGTTCAATTCAAAGATAGAGTCAAATCTCAGGTCAATCCCAAAGAAGGAATAGGATACAGAGCTACTCCACCTCCATATATCCTGACCACAGAGGTGTCAAACTCTTGGTCATATAGCACAGTAACATCAGAGTACAGATGCGACCACGCAGGTCCATCGAAAGGATGTACATTCATCCAATGAGTGAAGTTGCTGATAGACTTGTCAATGAACCACTAGATGAGTCTATGACTATTGTAGATCCTATCCTTGATAACAGTCCTGAATTAAAAGAAGATAAGAGTCAAAATAGAGACTGTGACACAAAGAGTGCGCCCATAGAAGTCCAAGTTCCCAGTAAGAAAGGAAAAGAGAAGATGAGTGTATGCAATGCTACTCCACAAGTTTCTGTACATTCTAACTGTAACACTGCATCTTCATCAAAAGGAACTAAAAGAGGTAAAACTGTTTCTATCTGCACATGCCAAAAGCATGGTGTTCAAAAGTTTCCTAAACAACAGCAGGTAAGAGGAAACCAGAGAAACAAGAACCAGAAATTGACAGAAAAGTCTGGTGTTCCAATTCAAACTGTCAAAAGATGCTTTCACTGTGGAAGGAAGAATCACTTAGCCAAGGATTGTTTTTACAAACCAGCTGTTGCAAAACAGACTGTGCATCACACAAAATCAAATCCTAAACAGGCAAAACACTCAAAAGTGAAACCTTCCACAGCAGTTCCAAAGAGAACAGTTGATCACAAATTTTCAAAAATTAATAAAAAACAGTCCACACATCAAAAACAAGTTTTGGCAAAGCCTAAATCAAGTTTTAAACAAATATGGTGTGTCAAGGACAAATCTGGTGCTCAAACTGCTAATGCAAAAGATCAGACTGTTAAGTCAAAATCTGATGCTGTTAGTGCAAAAACAGAAACTGTTAGCACTACAAACACAGCTCCAGCTGCTGGGCATCAAACTGGAGCTGCTAGTGAATCATCTGAGACTGTCAGAAGAAAAGATGATCAAAATAATTGGATACCTCATATTATCACTAAATACTCTCCAAAGACTCCATCAGTAGATCTCACCAAATACAAGAAGTCAAAAACAGTTTTTAGTTATGTCAATGTACAAGGCCAACCCAAAACCAATTTGGTTTGGGTTTACTCCACTACTAACTAAGCTGTTATTTGTGCAGGGCAACCACAGGTCTCCTCATAGAACAAGATGGCATCTGGACAGTGGATGCTCTAGGCACATGACAGGCAATTCTGAATGCTTGTCAAATTTCAAAGGTTTTGATGGAGGTTTTGTTGCATTTGGAGGCAACTCAAAAGGAGGTAAGGTTACAGGTAAAGGTACTGTTAATGCAGGCAACATGACATTCCATGATGTTCTGTATGTTGAACAGCTTAAGTACAATTTATTGAGTGTCTCTCAAATCTGTGACAAACAAAACATTGTTCTGTTCACAGATTCTGAGTGCATTGTTCTTTCAAAGGATTTCAAAATTCCTGAAAATCTTGTTTTACTTAGAACACCAAGAAAGGACAATGTTTACTGCCTGGACACAGCTCTCTTGACTAAATCAAATACTTTAAGCTGTTTAATATCCAAAGCATCATCAAATGAGTCTGCTCTTTGGCATAGAAGGATGTGTCACATGAACTTCAAGTCCATGAATGATTTAGTTAAAAAGAATCTGGTAAGAGGATTACCACAAAAGGAGTTCATTTGTGATGATCATTGTGTAGCATGTCTTAAAGGTAAGCAACACAAAACTTCTCATAAGGCCAAAGAAGTAAATTCAATATCATCTGTTCTTCAGTTGTTACATATGGATCTATTTGGTCCAACATCTGTTTTGAGTTTGAATAAAAGGGCATACTGTTTAGTCATTGTTGATGATTTCACCAGATTTACTTGGGTTTACTTTCTTAGGTCCAAAGATGAAACTGCTGAGCTAGTTAAGTCTTTTATCCTTAAGATAGAAAACCAATCCAATTCCAAAGTTAAGGTGATAAGATCAGACAATAGAACTGAATTTAAAAATCAAATTCTAAACAGTTTCTGTGAGTCCAAAGGCAATGCTAGACAATATAGTGCACCAAGAACACCACAGCAAAATGGTGTAGCTGAAAGAAAGAATAGAACATTAATTGAGGCTGCTAGAACAATGCTAGCTGATTCAAAGCAAGATTATTGATTTATACTCTGATAAATTCAAATCAGTTAATCTTGGTTGCAACATTGATAGGAAATCCACAACTGGTGGATGTCAATACTTAGGAGCAAGACTGGTCTCTTGGCAATGCAAAAAGCAAACAACTGTCTCCACATCATCCACTGAAGCAGAATACGTAGCAGCTGCAAGCTGCTGCTCCCAGGTAATGTGGATTCAAAATCAGCTAAGAGACTATGGTATGAACTTCTTATCCACTCCTATTTATATTGACAATTCAAGTGCAATTAGCATTGTGCAAAACCCAGTGAAATTCCCAAAAACCAAGCATATAGAAATCAGATTTCACTTCATCAGAGATTGTAATGAAAAGAAGTTAATCCAAGCTAGTTACCAAAATACATACATATGATCAGCTAGCTGATCTATTTACAAAACCTTTTGATGTGGGAAGGTTCACTTTCCTAATATCAAATATTGGTATGGTAAACATGGATTAATTGGTTTTCATTATTATCGACTCAGTATGCTAATTTAAGGGGGAGACACTGTTCCATTGAAAAGTTGCACAATTTTACACTAACAGCGTGAGTATTTTCTCATGCTGTTAGTTCATTTTCTCGGACTGCTAGTTATTTTCACTTGATCTGTCAAAGTGTGCAGGGTAATTGAGTAATTTTTCAAATGTGTGCGCGGGACCCAACCTTTTCGAAACCTTTAAAGGTCCCGGTTTCGTTCAATTGTAACTACCAGTTACATATTTTTCTTCCACGGCCTTCTGCTTTCTCACTGAACGAATCACACATTCTTCTTTCAAACCCTAAAACCATCGTTTGATCATCCATGGAGTTTGTCAAAGAACACAACTGCCTTCCATACTCTCTCAAACACTCTGAACTTCAGCCGTTCCATGATATGATGGATTTCCTAAGACACTCCCATATCAACCATTCCCTCAATATCAATCCCACCATATACATATCGCATATTGAACAGTTCTGGAACCGTGCCACTTTTCAAACCATCAATGGTATTCCTACCCTTCTATCCAAAATTGATGGCACTCCCATCACCATCACTGAGGAATCCATTCGGCACCATTTGCATCTTCAAGATGCCACAGGTATAAAAGACCTAACCCTTAACGCTTTACATACTGGTCTTTACAATATAGGTTATAGGGGTCCTGCTGATTCATTTACTTTCTTGAAAGCCCATTTTTCTCCTAAATGGAAATTTCTTGTACATATTATTCAGCAGTGTATGAGCCCCAAAAGAACTGGTTGGTCAGAATTTTCTTCTAACATTGCCACTGCCTTAGTGTGCTTTTCAACAGGCCAACGGTTCAATTTTTCAAACATGATTTTTCAGGGGATGTTAAGGTATCATTCCCTAAAGAATGGGAAGTTTTTAATGTATCCAAGATTTTTGGCAGAAATCATTGCACACACCTGCACTACTTCTCATTTACATAAGAGGATACATATTTCCCATAGGCACTCACTATCTTCTATCAAAAGGCTGATAAAGCCAAGTGCCAATTTTGTCAGTGTAGATGTTCCATTGCCCGCTGCAATGATGAACATCATTTCAGGAAACAGAGGAGAGGGTCTTGAGCAGGCTCAGCCTAACATCACTGCTACACCCCCAAGACCCCAACCCACTCCTCATGATACACAAACTCCCACTGATCCTTTTGTACAGCCAACACGCCCACTCAGAAATATATACAAAAGAAAAAGGGGACCAGGAGCTCCTTCCTCCTCTTCCCATCAGCAAGAGCCATATATCCCTGTGCAGGAGGATACTCCTGCACAGCATATCCAAAGGGAACCACTAGAGGAAACTCCCATCCTCACTCAAGAGGTGAACATCTCTTCAGAGATGGTTCATATGGGTTCTGTGGCTGGCACTACTGATGTCTCTGCACAAGAGGCACAGGACAGTGCCAACATAGCTAAGACCACGCCCATGGCAACAGCAAGTGTGCAAACACAAGCTGGAAGTCCCCAGAACCAAGAACAGAGGGGCCCAGAAGTTTCTACTTCTGGTATTAATGTCAGTGATAGATCACAAGCACCTCAGGTGTTTTCTGATCTTGAGACTAGTCTGCAACTCATGCTTTTGACGGATCCCAAGCTGAAACCTGTTGTAGCTATGTTGGCATACCAAATGTCCATCATTGCTGCACAGGGTGCACAAATAATGGCTCTAAAGCAATCAGAAATGGCTCAAAATCAGAGGATGGATTATCTTCATAAGGGGTTTACCCTTTGTGGAAATAAGCTCATTCAATTAGAGCGTTTGATTCAAACCCAAGGGGCAAAGGTTGTAGGTCCTTCTGACCAAACCAATGCTTCCAAAAAGGGGGAGAATCAGGAGGTTCCTACAACAGTCCAAGCAGCTCCATCAACAACAACAGTCCAACTAGCACCAACAGTCCCAGTTTCTAGGCTAGTAGTCCCAACAGCTTCTCAAGCTGTTACCCTAGAAACTCAAGCTGCTGCCTCAAAAGCAACTGGAATTGTTATAAAGGAAAGGGTTCAAGCTCCATCCAGTACAGTTCAAGCTACATCTTCTGCTGCAAAAGACAAAGGCAAGGGCATTCTTATTGAATCTCCAAAGCACAAATTTTCCTCCAAAGAAGCCCAGATTGCCTTTGATGCTGAAGTTGCCAAAAGGTTAGCAGAAGAACAGGATAAAGAATTAGATCAGCAAGCCCAGCCCCCAATAGATGATGATGAGACATTAGGTGATTTCCTAAAGGGGTTTGTGGGCAAACAAGGTGAAAAGAAGAGAAAGATGCCAACAGGGCACACTAAAGCTGAGCACAGAAGATTTTTGATAAATTTTGCATTTGCAGCTGGAATTCCAAAGAAAATGGCTCAGTCCATGACAACTGAAAGGCTGAAAGAGATTCATGACAAGGAGATGGACAAAAGAAAGAGAACAAAAGTCTCTCCAAAAGCTCAACCATCCCAAGAAGTCCAACCATCAACTCAATCAGTCCAAACTGAAGCTACTGCCAGTATACCTGTTCCCACTGATCAAGCTGCTCTTTCTATTCCTTCATCGGTTAAAAGGGTGCTCTTTGAGCAACAACTACAAAAGGCCATGGAGATAGAGAAGCTGATTGATCAGCATGATTTCACAAAGCCTCTGATCAACTACTGGTTTGCTCAGTCACTGGATGACCGTGACTTGAAAATTAAGTTTGTGATAAGAAGAGAGTCTGAACCAGAAGAAGAATATGATACATTTTGGCAGATGGTTCAGAAGTTGACCAGAGAAGAGCTTATCAGAATGCACAATATTGGGTATGTATCACAAGTTAGATCTGCTCTACCACAAGTGAAGCAAGTAATTAAAGATCTAAAATCAATTGTTGACCCTGAATCTGCAAGGATAGAAATAGAGGATGCTGTGAAGAAGGGGAAGAAGGTCAAGCAAGTTGATCTGTTTGTCAAGTCAAGGGCATACAGAATCAAATTTTCAGATGGACCTGGTATATTCTTCAATCTTGAATTTTATGATTTACCAAAAGATATGCTACTTCAGATAAAATCTGTTAGGGTATCTTGTGATAAAGATGAGATGAAGAAAGAATTTTTGAAGGCTGTAGATCAGAAACTTGCACAGTTGTAAGTTTTTGAAAGCCTTGGTTTGTAAATAACAGTTTACTTATTCATTTCCATTTTTGTATAGAACTTAAAGTCTTGTGTAAAGAATTTAAGTTAGGGGGAGATTGTTGGGAAATAGTTTAAGTATGCTCAAGCTGTTAGTTAGACTTCTCAGACTGTTAGTAGATTTTTTATGTAAATACAAAGTTCATGCTGCTAGTTGAAGAAACTCGAGCTGCCAGTGTAAAAGTTCAAGCTGCCAGAGCAAAACAACTCAAGCTGCTCAGTTCATGCTGTCAAGACATTCAAGCTGCTCAACAGTTTCATAAACAGAAAGTGCTGATTTTCAGGAAAGATATCTACACGAAGATTCCAGCATATCTACTATCAGAGAAGTCATAGTCCTTCAAGGAAACTCGTCCATAAAGCAATATAAATACAGAGAATAGGTCATAGAAGTCAATAGAAGTTTTCTGCGTATTTTTGAGTCTGTAATTGCTTTGTTGATTAAGTTTTCATAAGCCTCTAAGGTTGTCAAACCCTAAGAACAGTCTGTGTTCTTCGTCTAATCAAAACAGATTAGAGGTGATTGTAATCATTGAATTCAGCAATACAAACAGTCCTGATTACTTCTTATGTTTTATGCTTTATTGGTTCTGAAAGTTTTTGTTAAAATAATTAAGTGTTATTCCGCAAACTTCTTAATTAAACTTTGATTCAAAGCAAGATTATTGATTTATACTCTGATAAATTCAAATCAGTTAATCTTGGTTATTCAGTTTTAGATCCTGATAATTCACCCCCCCTCTACAGCTTAAAGCTATATACTTTGGGAACCTCTCGGGACCTACATATAACAACTGTTAGCCCAACAATCTGAACAACAGAAAAAGAATATGCAAGAATAGTTTCAGGCCAGAGATGAGGCTGAAGTTAAAAGACGTGATGATAAGGAAAATAAAAGAAAAGAAAAACAAGTCCAAAATGATGAAACTGATTCTGATAACTCTATCCCTGATGCCTAAACAGAACAGCCAAAAGGCTGTAAGTTTAAAGATTTCAAAGCAAGCGGTGCCCTGAAATTTGAGGGTACAGTAAACGTATTCCAGGCTTTGGACTAGATAAGCCACACTGAAGAAATCTTAAGAATCTCTGACTGCTTAGAATCCAAGAAAGTAAGTTTTGCTACTGCTCTGTATGTTGGTGCTGCTCGTGCTTGGTGGAAGACATAGAGAAGCATTTATGGAGAGGAGGTTATCCAGACGTTAGAGTTGGACCAATTACTTGATATGATTCACGCTAAATATTGTCCATCTGACCAGCAAGAGAAAATGGAGGTCCATTTGATGCAGTTAACCCAAGGAACGAAATCAGTAGACGAGTATGAACACAAATTCTCGCGACTCTGTGGCTATTCTTCGTATCAAGTACCCACAGTGGAAAGAAAGATGAACCGTTTCGTGGAGGTCTGAATCCGAGGTACAGACACCCTATGAATGCAATGAAGTATAAAATTTATTTAGAGATGGTTGAAGCGGCGAGGCAGATAGAGAAAGGATACTAAGAATACGGTGATCAGCTTTATGCTCCATAGACAAACCCGACATGTCCCTTTCCCCAGAAGAACCAAAGATTTGACGAGTTCTTTAAGCCGAACAAATCACAGTCCCAACAACCCCAACAATCTCAATAGTATAGTTCACCTCAAAAAGCTCAAGCCTATGCTCTCACGAATGAATCGCGATGCTTCAACAAATGCAGGAAATCACACATGGGATGGTGCAATCCTGATGACGTGACATGCTATGTGTGTAGTAAGATTGACAACAGTAGTGAGGAGTGTTGCCAGTGGGTTCTTGGATGTGCAAAGTGTGGGAAGGGTGGACACTTTATGTATCAGTGTCAGAGTGGACGCTGAAGCCAATCACAGTCGCCAGCTGGTGGTTCTATGATTAAAAGTTCAGCCGCAACTCCAACTTCTAGGACCCGTGCATTTCAAATTACAACGGAGGAAGCAAAGGAAACCCCAGATGTGGTTACTGGTATGACCCTATTAAATTCTAATCTTGCTCACGTACTATTTGATTTCGGTCCAAGTCGTTCATACATATCGACTACTTTTGCTCGAAGACTGTCTAAATCCCCTTCAAAGCTTCGTGTTATACTTGATATAGAGACAACCATTAACGATTATGTTATGGTTGTTCCATGTAACAAAATTAAACTTTACTTGTCGATAACGTAGTGTTGAACCTCGATCTCATTTTGATACCGTTAAAAGAGTTCGACGACATTATCGGCATGGACTGGTTAATGAATAACGAGGCAACTATCGTCTGCAACCGCCGAATCATCAGAATCAAATCTTCAGGCGGCCCTGTGTTGGTAATCAAAGGCGACAAACGAAAAGGTGCACACTGCTTCATTTTTATTGAGAAAGCGCGTAAATACTTGTCTAAGGGTCACAAGTCTTAATTGTGTTGCGTCTTATCTTAATCTGTCTCTGAGGTGAACAAGAAAAATGTATTTGATATTCCGATCGTCTGTGAGTTCCCAGACATATTTCCTGACGATATATCTGGAGTGCCACCAGAACGTCAAGTCGAATTCGACATTGACTTAGTTCCTGGTGCGGCTCCAATCGCCAAAGCTCCTTACAGACTTGCGCCTACAGAAATCCAGGAATGTCAAAGCAATTGCAAGACGTAAGACCCAAGATTTCTCTAAGGTCTTAAGACTAGGCCCCAGAAGCAATGCATTATCAATCAGGTTACTAAGGTAATAATTAACAGTGCGGAATTAAAGTTAATTACAAACAGAAAAATTTTAATTAATAGGGTACATACTTCTAGACGAATACATCAAAGCACAAAATATAACTAGCACAGTATCCAAGAACTCTACCATCAGTCAATTAGCAAGGTGTTGGAACAGGTTCTAGACCACTTCAAGCTCTTTCATAGTCTTGACCTATGAACTAGGTACAGCCAATCCTTTGCCTTTACCTGAAAAATAATGCAACAACCGGGTAAGCTTAATTGCTTAGTGAGAATGTTGAATTTCACATTTAACATGCAATTATGAATGCAGAAAGCTCATGCACTACACTCGGCTCATGCACATCTCAGCTCTATTGCTCATGCACTACACTAGTCTCATGCACAACTCAAATCTCGAAGGGACATTAGCCAATTTAAATGCTCTTGATGTACGTCTTTGCTCAGCTCCTAGTTATAAAACTGTTCTTGCTCTTGAGACTTTTAGACAAATTCATAAGGAATGCTAGGATAATGATAACACCATACACATGCATCGTTAGTGGGGATCAGCCACGTATTGGGCTAGCTACCAGTAATTGCTGTATGGGTATCATCAGAATGCTCAGCTCTAGTTACCCTTTGTGCTTTCATCATGTAAATCAGCACATCATAAGCCTAACATTATCACAATGAGCAATAGTGTTGGTGTTAAACTTAACAATCAATGACTTTTTAAAGAATAGAAGCTAGAAGAAGGAAAGATCGGCTCAACAAATCAAAGTAAACATGCTATGAATCATATAACAATATGCTTAATAAGATATGAATGCCAAAAAAATCAGGATAATGTAACAAAAGTATCAATTCACATAATTTGCAGTTAAAGTAAAATCTACAACTCACAGTTACTGGTTAATTGTACTTTCTGGCTCTGGCTCTATTGCTCACAATCTGTAGTGGGTTAGAACCACTATCTGACTTATATCAGACTTACAAACAACTTGCCACTTTGCTACAGCCTTCACTGATGCTCTTTACTATGACTTTTAGCTTCTCTTGTTGCTCAATCTGTTATTCATGTCATTTTCAATATTTATTAGCCTTTGAATCATCTGAATAACATATTTAGTGTTTCGTAGTTGGTCTTTAATCACAAAGTCTAATTTTCTATTATATTGAGATGAATATGGCCAATAATTTCTTTAGGACATTCATTCAAGATTTAATGGTTTTACTTGTCATATATGGAGTGTCATTGTGTTGTCTTTATGTCTAATAAAAATATGTTTCTGAATTAATTATGTCTTTTAAGACTTATACACATGTCTTAGGACTCATGAAATCATGAATGCTGATACAAGCACATATATATGCAATAGTAGTTCATATGGGGTGAATAAATGTATACATAAATACCCCATGGCTTTACTTTGGTTCATGCTTCATTTTGGTCCATTTAGGTCCTCAAGGCTTACTTATTTTGAGTAACCTGTATGTGTATTCATAACATACCTTAGTTGACGTTGCATGTCATATATTATTACTTTTCAGGCCATATAACAAGGCCAATGGTAAAGGAATTAAAACTAAGTGCCAAGGATGTTAGGCCATCGACTACGCCATGTACCATGTTACTTTTAAGTTTTTTTGTGGTTGCTGTTACAGCCCATCATTTGTGCTTTATTACAGCCCTAATATGTATCAATAATTCACTATTAAGGCTCTACATGTAGTGGCAAAATACCAAAAGGCATATCCGAGGGGCAAAGGAGATTTTGGCTAAAGGCCAAGCCACCATTGTACGTATTCTGGGATGATTGGTGCTGCTCTCCAAGTCTATTTTTCTCATTTGTAATAGCCCGTATCACGTACTATTAGTGCACTACTAATGCTTAGAAGTCTTGGCCAAAGGTCAAAAGACGTGGACTAGGGAACAAGAGGCTTTTCGTCAAGGGTCAAGCCAAGTTATAAGCTTCCTATGACTGTTTGTGGCTGCTGATAATCAGCCGTTCTTAGGTGGTGTATTACAACATTAACCCATGCTATTAGTGCACTATTGAGGGTCTAAAAAGTCTTGGCCGAGGTCCAAAAGACGTGGACTATTAGTGCACTATTAACCCATGAATGTCATTGCTATTGTGATGCTTCTTTCTACTATCCATATTCTAATTTCAATAGCAATCCCACCCCGAGACCAATTAGTCTCGCGGTATTAGCCTCTATAGCACACACACACACACACACACACACACACACACACACTACTACTAGCTAATTAGTTCAAGTAAATACAAATTATTGTTGTTTTGCTACTGCTATGCTGTGATCCTCTTTCTGTTTTGCTATAATAGATAGCAATACTACATGACAACTCACTAATTGGTTTTATTATCTACAAGTTAATGTTGTTGCTATTGATTTCATGATATTCCACACATAAATGCAATATGGAAACAGAATAAAGAAGGATCTAAATCCAGTCCAAGACTCAACAGAGTCCAGATTTATAGACTCACAATAACACACACTCCACTATTTAGTTTATATTATAATACAAAAAGAAAAAGGTTGCTGCTGTGTTATATTGCACACATTTGAAATTTATGCAAAAAGGAAAGGAAAGCGGCTGCCGGATATGTGGTACACACATTGCACACACATTCCTGTTTGTTGTTGTTAATAAACATAAAACACAGACACACATGTTTATGTTGCTGTTGTGGCTGCATTTAATCAATAGACACACACACACACACACACACACACACACACTTAGCTTAACAAATTGATCACAATACACAACCATAGAACTAACTAATGTTTCTGTTTTGATTTCACAGTGGCCAACTTGTAATACACTCACACATTTTTATTCACATGTTTATACATATTCAGTGCTGATACTGAACTTTATTTTTGTCACACACACAACTCACACATTATGATTCAAATGTTTAAAAAGGACTACTGAATTATTTGTGCACATATTAACATACATCTGAGATATATAACAAAAGAAAATGGATATGGCTATTGGTTGTTCTGCTGGACACACACATACTATTTGCACGCCCTCTATACAATTGGAAAGCACACACAAACACTTGCATTTGCTGCTGCTGTGCTGATTTTGCTTTCTGTTTTTACTTGATCATCACACACACAAACACACACAAAATTTAACACAACACTTAGGATATTAAAGGTTAAATGGCTGCTGCTTTAAGGATTAAAAACATTTGAAATTTAGACACAAAACTATCCGAGATTTGCAAAAGGCTTCCCCCCCCCCCCTTTCTCGGTTATACACTCACACACCTGCACTTTTTGTTCCTGTTTTTCTTTTTAATACAGCAGTAAACAAAGGGGATAAGGGCAATTGATGCTTCTTATAATGAACTAAACACTAACAATATCTCAAGGTTTTTGGCCGAAGGCTATATGGCCTTCTTAGCCTTCTCGTTCGATCAAAACTGAAGCAAACAACAGCAGCAATATTAATTTCAGTTCTTAATTTCAAAATATGAATTAAGGTTTCAAAATGCTAATATGATGAACTAAACCCATAAGGATGACATGCATGCTCTAATTTTCAAGCTTGTAACTCTAATCTTGGCTAATTTCATGCTTTGAAGATCAATTTTGTTTTCTTAAACCCACAGGGGCCGTGGGTTTCAAATGGTACCAAAGAACAAAATTAAACACAAAAATTACCTCAAAATCTTTGTAATGATCTTGATGCTTGTTGTTTGTATGATTCCTTGGTTGATTTCTTGGTTTAATTTCAACCTTATTTGAAATCCTTATAACGATTTATGATGAACCGTAGGTTTGGAAGAGTTGGTAGGAAAATTAGATTTTCTTGTGCTGTGAAAATGAAAGTAGACACAAATATTTATTTGGTTAGTTTTTCTATTTGACCAATTAACCCCAATAACTTAACTTTCTTTAATTTTCTTCTATTCAACATTAGAAACTTCATATTTATGACTTATGACATAATTGCAACTTTTATTAACCTAACTAGAATTCCATTGCTGAAATGTAATTAATATTACATTACACAGGTTAGTTATTAAAATTTTGAATTTAACATATTAATTAACGTTACCTTATGTTGAAATTATATTTTAAATCATTTAGCATAAACGTCATTTAACTTAAAAGTAATGTTTTACCTTGTTAGTCGCCGTTGATTAAAGTCAGGTTGTTACAGAATGGACTCCACCACGCATAACCTTCATACTCGAAGTTGTCTATGTTCAAATAAGCTTAGTTAGGAATTACAAAGTAGGCATCAATTCCTAATATCTGACATAAACATTCTGGTGTTTTATTGAATGAGCACCATCTGACTTTTCATAACTTCTTGCTTCTTTGGCTTTTACTACCAGTACATTCACTAATTTACCTTATTATACAGCTTATTAGCTGATTTATGAACTGACTTTAATGCATTTTAGGAACTCTGACTTATCATTTATACCTTTACAATGTGGACTTATATTTTGAGTTTTAAAATATGCCTCATTCAATTCGGCTAGCAACTCAATACATTTATTAGCTCATATCTCTCTTTCGTTTGATCTTGAACTAGCTACAGAACTTTTGGAAGTCTGCTATCTATTCTTTATGGAATGATTTCATTTAATGATGATGTCATCATCATCTATCGCTTAGCTGATTTATGATTTGCGCTGACTATTGTGAAGACTTGCAATTACTTTGCATTGACAAGCAAATAGAATAAGAATTCCATTTAATTATGTGAACATACTTATATTTGACTGTTCATTTGTGAATCTGTAAATTTAAGATTACTTCACTCTATTGGAAGAAACTTTTTATTTTATGCATAATTAGGTGGAATAAGAATTCCATATTGGACATCTCACTAGTCTCGCATTGACATAATGAGAATCCAGCACTTCTCTTATATTGACATATAATGGGCTTTTCATTTCCCTTTTATCACTGGTACAAATTTTGGCTTCGGTCACACTAGAAATGTGTGACGATAACCATTTGGTCACACTTGTTTTTTCATTGTGTGTGTGACTAAAGGTCCCGTGACCAAAAGATCCATACTGTGAAAAGTAGTTTCTACCAATTCAATCAACTAGATGCAATTAATAAGAACAAAGAATCTAATCAATACTAACCAAATGATTCGATTGATACTCTTGATGATTACACAATGATGAACTGAAATATTCTTCTTCGTACAGAGCTGTTGTTCCCAGAATTGAATGCGTACCAAAAAATGATATTCTGACAAAATCTATCTATTTTGAAAGTCAACATGACTATTTATACAAATTTACAAACTATAAGGAAATTACACAATCAGTCCCTAGACTTTGATATTTCATCAACTAAAACATATTCCAACAATCTCCCCCTTTGATGAAAGTAGCAAAGTCTTCAAGTTGACAAGCCCAGCTTCTGTTCAAATCTTCTAATACTTTTCCGATCTGACAGCCTCCATTCAATTTTAGAAATAAACTCGACCATGAGTTTTCGATCGTTAACTGATAAAGCTCCTTTCTTTGTCTTCCTCTTTCGATCTGCCGCCAGTTTGCCTTTCAGACCATTCAACACCTTAATCAACGTTCCATCAGAAAACTTGTTCAGCTCAACACTTCTCATAGCTCTCAACCTTTTATTTCTATCTTTGTACATGACAGCTGGATGCTTCACCATAATAACTTGAAACTCTTTAAGCTCACCAGCAAATTTAATATCTCTGTGAGGTGCAGTCATGTTTATCTTCCTCATGCCTCTCTCAACTCCAATCTGTAGATCTTGCACTGACATTAATACCAGCTTGGTATGCATAAAATGAAACAATGTCTTCAGCGCAAATCTACAATATTCATTCCTTTTATTCCTGCACAGTTCATCAAAAAGATCTTCAATATCGACCAAGTGCATGTTGAACATATCAGCTTCTGTGAATACATAAGTGTTTCCATCTGATCTTGTGACTGTGAATTTCGGATAGAAAACCTTAACAAATCTTTCTTTTTCAATCTTCACAAGGTCAACAATTCTGAATTCACTTTTAACCTTCTCAACCTCCTGTGTTTTGTTTCTCAGAAAGCTGGCATAGTTAACCAGATTGGGCATGTTAGGCTCTAGTACTTTAAATAACTTGTGGAATAAACAAGGAGCTTGCTTTTTGCAAAAGATCCGTTTCTCCAGAATATCTTCAATATACGGCATCTTGTTCCTTTTTCTGATAAATTCAGCAGATCTGTTCTCTGGAAGTTCAAACTTTTTCATCTTCTTCTTACTTATCTCATCCTGATTCAACAAAGTTAGCATATCTTGAATTTGCCTCTGTACCACTTGTTGTGCTTGAAATCTAAGTCTGTGTTGTTTCTCAGATTCATCAGCTAGCACATACTCGTTGAAAAATCTATCCATAACTTCAACTTCATTCAACACAACCTTTTCTTGAGCCATACTGCTCTCAACCTGAAATTCTTCAAACTCTTCTTTAACTTGTACAACAACCTCAGGCTTTTCAACCGTTGGTGTTGATTCAACATCCTTCATAATTTCCTCAACTAGTACTTCCTCTTCCTCAATTCTTTCAGCTCTAATATCTACATCAGTCAAAGTAATTATGTCATCATCTTCAGACACTTCAATATACTGCTCTTTTTCTTCTCCTGTCTCTTGAATACTTAGCTCTTTATCTTTCTCTTGAACGTCTTCCTCTGAATCAATATACTCAATAAACTAATAAATATCGGACTGAGTGTTCAAAGGAACTGGAACATCTTCATAAAGAATCAATCCCAGCTCTCTCTGTTCACCAGCTGACTGTTTGGATCCTCCGGCTTCTTTCCCTTGAGTTTCTGGCTCCTTCTCTGGATATGTCAGCATTAAAATCCCCGGCGTCGGTTGATCAAGCTTTCTCCTCTTCTCCCCCTCATGAGGAGCATCATCGGAGTCTTCGTCATGCTCATCATGTTTCCTCTTTGTTGAGGAAGCTTGAGCCTTGCAGGTCTCTTCCACTGCAGCTACTCGTTCTGAAAGATTACCCAACGCAGTTACCACAGTATTTTCCAGGCTGATCATACGTTCTCGCATCTCATCAAACTGCTCAAAAACAAAATCCTTCAACTCTTCCTTCAACTCTTCGATAGCTTGCTTTGAGTCAGTTTGCTTGACAGACTCCTCTGCAACATCTTTTCCCTTTAAAATTTCTGAATATTTGTCATTTGAGCCATTACTTCCGCTAACTGATTAGAAACATGCAAATTGACACCAGACACAGCTGCATTCAGTGCACTTGTCAAGGTTGACTCTGTAACAAAAGGGGATAAATTCACCACTGGGTCACGTAGACTTCCAGTTGACACAACAGTCGAACTTGTAAAAAGAACTTCTGTGTGGCCAGTGCTCAGAGGTGTTATTGACGTTTCTCTGACTGGACTTCCACCCTCTTCAAGTGACGGAGCAACAAATGCTTCCGTTACTAAGGGTGTTCCGGTGGGAACACTAAGTTCAGCCACACTTAATTCAACGAATGAAGTTGACTCAAGTGTCCTAAATTGTATAGGATCTAGACTTTGTGATTCAAAAGAAGTCGTACACACGGGCAGTTGTGCACTTGTTTCAATATCCATCAAGTCCAAGTGACTTTCGGATAGATCGTGTGTTTCATCCCGGTGTTCAAATGAAACAATCTCCTGTTGAGAGGAGACTGAGTGGATAGGAAGGTGTGCAGTCGTCAGTGGGATACTGACTTGTTCAATGCTAACTCTCATAGGAGAGCTAACAGCAGATGTAGCTATTTCCCGGCTTTCTGGGCTTAGGACCTCCCTCACACTCTGTTCAGCTATCTGTACTATATCAATCATCAAACCTCCTCCCTCATGATGATCACCTCCATCATCATCAGCTCCTTCTCCCTCTTCTTTTTGAATATCAGATAATGTCCTCTCAGAATCTGACTTTTCTGCTTCTTCCTCACCACCCCTCACACTTCCTACTCCCTCACTCACAGACTGGGCAACCTGAACTTCAGCCCCTTGCTGAGGTTCCTCGATCCTTAAAGCTCCTGGGCTAAGAGAACTCGGTTCCTGAGTCTCTATAGGAGCATGATCTATTCTATACAACTTCACATGTTCACTTTCTTGATCTGCATATTTGAGTAATGACTCTGGAATTGGCATTATGTTAGCATTCGGGGAGTCTGGTACTTCATGCAAACTCATCATGACGTAGTCTGGGCATCTCTGAGAATTGGCTCTCTTTGGAATATTTTCATTGGCCCGTAAGATCCCTCGGATCAGAATCTGGATAAACCGTTGAAGAGGAACGAACTTCCTTGCTCTATTTGTAGTCTTAGCCAGTACTATCTCCTTTAGATCCTCCCAGAGACACAGAGCAAAATCATAATGTTTGTTGAATGCGATCCCATGAAATATCCTTAGGCAATGGATGCTGCATCGGTCAATTCCAGTATGTTTTGAAGTCATGCATCGATTAATGATACCAAACAGTGTGTACCATTCGCCATTTAAACCATTTCTGTGAAATTTAGAGCTTTTCGGAAGTGGCTTTGTGTAGCCTAGACAAATTAAATCATGGACAAGCTCTTCGTCTGAAACAAAATCTTCAAAATCTGCTAACTCTGGAAAGTTCACAGTGTCTATTCGTCGTGGAAGAAATAAATTGTGACGTAGCCTTGCAAGAGTGATCTTCGTCTTGAATTGATCAATCGTCACTTTGAAATGGTGATTACCATCCTCAGGAACAAATTTGACAGTATGCCAAAATTGTTGTAAGTACACTTGTGGAATAGACGGCTTATACTGAAGCAGATAACCAAGAGGATGGCCTTTTAGAATGTCCACAATGATCGGATGGCTTACTTTTATAACTTTGGGATCTAAACGGTGGTTATTGTCCCTGAAAGGAAGGCAATGTTTTGGCTTGACAAGTTGATTATCTGGAATAATATGGGTTTGTGAAGAACGGGCTACAGAGGTTGATCTGACTGGGGTAGAAACGAGGGTATGATTTGATGATGATTGAGCATCAGAGGAATTTGAATTTTGGGATTGCACAGGAGATGCCATTTGAATACCTGTAAAAAATAAAATTCATGTTAGGCTTACCAAGTACACAAAGGACAACCTTCAAAATGTAGAAAAACTTGTAACATTTTAGCAGAAATTGCAAAAACTTGTGATTTTCTGTTTAAAGCATCGGGATTCCTGACAATAACTGAAAATTATTGAGAGGACTCCAAAGTCAATCGTTTAGAGACCAATGTTAGAAAAACACAAATTTATAACAATTTCTTAAAAAATGTGACATTTTTTCTTAAAACTTTAAAATACTACACTTAGAAAAATATTCTGATGAAACTCGAATGAAACTACACGTTTCTCGAATGACTGTTTAACAACCTCGGGTGACACATGAAACAACTCAAATAAGTCTACACCCAACTCGAATGATGTATACATGAAACTCGACCAAGTCTATATACAACTCGAATGATATATTCATGAAACTCGAATAATACACTGTAAAACTCGAATGATGAGTCTATGAAACTCGAATCAATCTATATACAACTCGAATGAAGTTTGACTCAACTCGAATGAGTCTTGAAGTTTCTCGAATGATATATGTCCTAAACTCGAATAAGCTGTAAATCCTTATGTGCTGAAAATTTTCTAAGTGTTACACACACTTGTCAACTCGCATAAAGCACAACCCTTTCTCGAATGTAAGGTGTATTAAACTCGATTAACTCTGAGTTTAATATACATCAACTCGAATGAATCATCATGAAACTCGAATAACTCTCAAATGCAACTCGAATTACTCTTACGTCAACTCGAATGAAACTTCCATGCAACTCGAATGGAACTATGATACAACTCGAATGGAACCATAAGGCAACTCGAACATTTCTTATGTCCAACTCGATTAAAGTATATGGTCAACTCGAATTAACCACAACTTTTCTCGATTGAAGTATCAATCAACTCGATTGACACTTAGTCATTTCTCGATTATGCTGTCAATCGAGACATTATTTTGAAAATATTTACAAGTCCTTATACACTGATTTTTCAAAGATTGATTCCAAGGACTTCTCACTGATTAAAAACTTGTATCTCTCTCGAAAAACAATTTTAATCAACTTTGTTTTACTGAACTTTGATTAAAAACAACATCAAAGTTGTCAAAAATCCAAATTTCAGAAAAACATGAACTCGAAGCTTTTTGAAATAGAATTTCACATTTCTGTGTGTGTGATTGGATTTGAACCATAAAATTTCAGATTCATGTTCAGATTCATAAACCCTAAAACACCACAAATTTAATTTCAGTTTAAGGAACAGAAATGTTGATTCACCATGAACACTCAAATACGAATATACGAACACTTTTACATATACAACAGAAACTGAAATTAACTACTTAAAAACAAGAAAAACAAAAAAAAAATCACTCACAATATGATGTTACTTTCTTGAAACAATCGAAGATATTGAGATATTGAGGTTTCTTAATGGTGAAGAAAAGGTTCGAAGAAGACGATGGGATTTTCAGAAAAGTTGAATTTGAAATTCAAAATTCAATTTATAGTTGAAAATACCCGGCCCATATTTGAATTTTAAGTTTGACAAAACCGGCCCACATTCACCAAATAGAAACCCATGTATTCAAAACCCAATATCTTTTAACAAATAAAAAAAAAATTGTAACTAAAAAAAATTTTGACATATAAAACAAAACTAAACACAAAACAAACTAAAAAAAAATAAAACATGCTGAAACAAAAACAACAAAAAAATTTGAAAATACACACAAACAAAAAAAAAATTAAAAGTGCACCCCCTTGAATTTTAGAATGCTGCTCCCCCTCAGATGTATCATATTTCTCAAATCAGCTCCCCCTACAAAATATCAGATATATTTTATCAGATTTTCTCAAAATCAGATAAAAACATTTTCTGCTCCCCCTGCACATGACAATCCAGATCTGTTAAATTCCAAAAAATTTGAACTTTTAAGATTCAAGAATTTAACATCAGATTAGAATCAATAAAAATGTAAATTTAAAATTATAAATTGAAACTACTGAATTATTAAATCTAACGATTCAACATACCCAATTTGTATACCAAAAAATTAAACCGCTTTTCATCTAATGCTTTGGTAAACAAATCATCTAGTTGATATTCAGTAGGTACAAAATATAATTCTATATTTCCATTTTCTACATGATCTTTAATGAAATGATACCGAATGTCGATGTGTTTCGTTTTTGAATGTTGCACCGGATTTGATGCAATTGCTATTGCACTCTGAGAATCACAGTATATTGGAATCTTCTTTGGTGTAAACCCGTAATCACGTAGTTGGCTTTTCATCCACGACACTTGAAAACAGCAAGAAGATACAGCCACGTACTCTGATTCAGCTGTTGACAATGAAACACAGTGTTGTTTCTTGGATGACCAACATACGGGTTTGTCACCTAAGAATTGTACTGCTCCTGACGTACTTTTTCTGTCCATCTTATCACCTGCGTGATCAGCGTCAGAAAAAGCAGTCAGATGAAATGAAGACTCTCTAGGATACCAAAAACCAAGATTTGGAGTACCTTTGAGATATCTTAAAATTCGTTTTGCAGCTGTTAAGTGTGACTCTTTTGGATTTGCCTGATATCTAGCACAGACACATGTAGCAAACATAATATCTGGTCTACTGGCTGTTAAGTACATTAATGACCCAATTATACCTCGATAATGGGTTACATCTACAGGTTTCCCTGAGATGTCCACATCGAGTTTTGATTTTGAATCCGGAGCCATGGGAGTTTTCATAGGAGTACTATTGACCATGTTAAAATTCTTCAACATGTCTTGTATGTATTTTGACTGATTGATAAAAATACCATCAGTCAATTGTTTTACTTGTAATCCTAAGAAAAAATTTATTTCCCCCATCATGCTCATTTCGAATTTCTGGGATATTAAAAATGCGAATTTCTTACAAAATTCTGGATTTGTAGACGCAAATATTATATCATCTACATATATCTGTATTACTATGATATCTGGCCCCTGACGTTTTATAAACAGGGTTGTGTCAACTGCACCTTTTGTAAATCCACATTTCAACAGATATGTTGAAAGTGCATCATACCAAGCACGAGGTGCTTGTTTAAGGCCATAATCAACAGATATGACACCGTGTTCATCTTTCTTGTTCTTGAAGATCCATTTCGTGCCAATTATAGATTTGTCTTTTGGTCGCTCAACAAGTCTCCAGACCTTTAACCGTTCGAACTGGTTGAGTTCCTCTTGCATCGCCACAATCCAATCAGCATCAAGAAGGGCTTCTTTTACATTTTTAGGCTCAATCTTACTCAAAAAATTTGAAAATAAGCATTCATTTATTGTAGCCCTTCTGGTTTGGACTGATGAAGATGGATCACCAATGATATTCTCTATTGGGTGATTTCTTGTCCACTTAACTGTATGTGGAAACGGTTCTATTGGGTCTTGGTTGGGATTGGAATCGAAATATGGTTCGGGAGTTGTTGCAGATGTTGTAGGTGGAACATCTGAGGTAGGAGCTTCTGACTGTTCAGAAGTAATAGGGGTTTCAGAAGTATGTGGAGGTTCAATTGGTTGTACAATCTCAGTAGTTGATTGCACCTTTGCTGTTGAAGCTTCTCCAGTTTCTTCTGAACTTCGTTGTTGAGATAGATCTGAAACTACGAC
>JAANYP010008873.1:0-17478 GCA_020465985.1 Centrapalus pauciflorus | reverse complement strand
TCTGAAACTGGACAACTGCTGCAGCATGTTCCTTGATTACTTGCATTGCTCAGGACCGCTATGAGTGATAGATTGCATTACTTGCATATGTTTCGGTACATATTGGTGATTGTTACTGACTTGTATGGAAACATCTGCTGCTGCTTGTTCCTTGATTACTTAATTGTATGTTAGGAACGTATGATAGACACTGCTGAAACTGGACAACAACTGATGCATGTTCCTTGATTACTTGCATTGCTAAGGACCGCTGTGAGTGACAGATAACATTACTTACTTGCATATGTTTCGGTACTTATTGGTGATTATTACTGACTTGAATTGAAACATATGCTGCTGCTTGTTTCTTAATTACTTAATTGTAAGTTAGGAACGTATGATAGACTCTTCTGAAACTGGACAACTACTGCAGCATGTTCCTTGATCACTTGCATTGCTCAGGACCGCTATGAGTGACAGATTGCATTACTTACTTGCATATGTTTCGGTACATATTGGTGATTGTTACTGACTTGTATGGAAACATCTGCTGCTGCTTGTTCCTTGATTACTTAATTGTATGTTAGGAACGTATGATAGACACTGCTGAAACTGGACAACAACTGATGCATGTTCCTTGATTACTTGCATTGCTAAGGACCGCTGTGAGTGACAGATTACATTACTTACTTGCATATGTTTCGGTACTTATTGGTGATTATTACTGACTTGAATTAAAACATATGTTGCTGCTTGTTTCTTGATTACTTAATTGTATGTTAGGAACGTATGATAGACACTGCTGAAACTGGACAACTGCTGCTGCATGTTCCTTGATTACTTGCATTGCTCACGACCGCTGTGAGTGACCGATTGCATTACTTACTTGCATATGTTTCGTTACTTGTTGGTGATTGTTACTGACTTGTATGGAAACATTTGTTGCTGCTTGTTCCTTGATTACTTAATTGTATGTTAGGAACGTAAAATAGACAATGTTGAAACTGGACAACTGCATTTGCATTTTCCTTGATCACTTGCATTGCTCAGGACCGCTATGAGTGACAGATTGCATTACTTACTTGCATATGTTTCGGTACATATTGGTTATTGTTACTGACTTGTATGGAAACATCTGCTGGTGCCTGTTCTTTGATTACTTAATTTTATGTAAGGAACGCATGATCGACACTTCTGAAACTGGACAACTGCAGCTGCATGTTCCTTGATTACTTGCATTGCTCACGACCGCTGTGAGTGACCGATTGCATTACTTACTTGTATATGTTTCGGTACTTATTGGTGATTGTTACCGACTTGTATGGAAACATCTTCTGGTGCTTGTTCTTTGATTACTTGATTGTATGTTAGGAACGTATGATAGACACTGCTGAAACTGGACAACCGCTGCAGCATGTTCCTTGATTACATGCATTGCTCAGGACCGCTGTGAGTGACAGATTGCATTACGTACTTGCATATGTTTCGGTACATATTGATGATTGTTACTGACTTGTATGGAAACATCTGTTGCTGCCTGTTTCTTGATTACTTAATTGTATGTTAGGAACATATGATAGAAACTGCTGAAACTGGACAACTGCTGCTGCATGTTGCTTGATTACTTGCATTGCTCGAGACCGCTCTGAGTGACAGATTGCATTACTTGCATATCTTTTGGTACTTATTTGTGATTGTTACTTACTTGTTTGGAAACATCTGCTGCTGCTTGTTCTTTGATTACTTGATTGTATGTTAGGAACGTATGATAGACACTGCTGAAACTGGACAACCGCTGCAGCATGTTCCTTGATTACTTGCATTGCTCAGGACATCTGTGAGTGACAGATTGCATTACTTACTTGCATATGTTTCGGTACTTACTGGTGATTATTACTGACTTCAAAGGAAACATCTGTTGCTGCTTGTTTCTTGATTACTTAATTGTATGTTAGGAACGTATGATGGACACTGCTGAAACTGGACAACTGCCGTTGCATGTTCCTTGATTACTTGCATTTATCAGGACCGCTATGAGTGACAGATTGCATGACTTACTTGCATATGTTTCGGTACATATTGGTGATTGTTACTGACTTGTATGGAAACATTTGCTACTGCTTGTTCTTTGATTACTTGATTGTATGTTAGGAACGTATGATAGACACTGCTGAAACTGGACAACCGCTGCAGCATGTTCCTTGATTACTTACATTGCTCAGGACATCTGTGAGTGACAGATTGCATTACTTACTTGCATATGTTTCGGTACTTACTGGTGATTATTACTGACTTGAAAGGAAACATCTGTTGCTGCTAGTTTCTTGATTACTTAATTGTATTTTAGGAACGTATGATGGACACTGCTGAAACTGGACAACTGCTGTTGCATGTTCCTTGATTACTTGCATTTCTCAGGACCGCTATGAGTGACAGATTGCATTACTTACTTGCATATATTTCGGTACATATTGGGGATTGTTACTGATTTGTATGGAAACTTTTGCTACTGCTTGTTCCTTGATTACTTAATTGTATGTTAGGAACGTATGATAGACACTGCTGAAACTGGACAACTGCTGATGCATGTTCCTTGATTACTTGCATTGCTCAGGACCGCTATGAGTGACAGATTGCATTACTTACTTGCATATGTTTCGGTAGTTATTGGTGATCATTACTGACTTGTATGAAAACATCTGATGCTGCTTGTTTCTTGATTACTTAATTATACGTTAGGAACGTATGATAGACACTGCTGAAACTGGACAACTGCTACACCATGTTCCTTGATTACTTGCATTGCTCAGGACCGCTATGAGTGACAGATTGCATTACTTACTTGCATATATTTCGGTACATATTGATGATTGTTATTGACTTGTAAGGAAACATCTGTTGCTTCCTGTTTCTTGATTACTTAACTGTATGTTAGGAACGTATGATAAAAACTGCTGAAACTGGACAACTGCTGTTGCATGTTCCGTGATTACTTGCATTGCTCAGGACCGCTCTGAGTGACAGATTGCATTACTTGCATATGTTTCGTTACTTATTGGTGATTGTTACTTACTTGTTTGGAAACATCTGCTGCTGCTTGTTCTTTGATTACTTGATTGTATGTTAGGAACGTATTAGACACTGCTGAAACTGGACAACCGCTGCAGCATGTTCCTTGATTACTTGCATTGCTCAGGACATCTGTGAGTGACAGATTGCATTACTTACTTGCATATGTTTCGGTACTTACTGGTGATTATTACTGACTTGTATGTAAACATCTGTTGCTGCTTGTTTCTTGATTACTTAATTGTATGTTAGGAACGTATGATAGACACTGCTGAAACTGGACAACTGCTGTTGCATTTTCCTTGATTACTTGCATTTCTCAGGACCGCTATGAGTGACAGATTGCATTACTTAATTGCATATGTTTCGGTACATATTGGTGATTGTTACTGACTTGTATGGAAACATTTGCTACTGCTTGTTCCTTGATTACTTAATTGTACGTTAGAAACGTATGATAGACACTGTTGAAACTGGACAACTGCTGATGCATGTTCCTTGATTACTTGCATTGCTCAGGACCGCTGTGAGTGACAGATTGCATTACTTACTTGCATATGTATCGGTACTTATTGGTGATCGTTACTGACTTGTATGGAAACATCTGCTGCTGCTTGTTTCTTGATTACTTAATTATATGTTAGAACGTATGATAGACACTTCTGAAACTGGACAACTGCTGCAGCATGTTCCTTGATCACTTGCATTTCTCAGGACCGGTATGAGTGACAGATTGCATTACTTAATTGCATATGTTTCGGTACATATTGGTGATTGTTACTGACTTGTATGGAAACATCTGCTGCTGCTTGTTCCTTGATTACTTAATTGTATGTTAGGAACGTATGATAGACACTGCTGAAACTGGACAACAACTGATGCATGTTCCTTGATTACTTGCATTGCTAAGAACCACTGTGAGTGACAGATTGCATTACGTACTTGCATATGTTTCGGTACATATTGATGATTGTTACTGACTTGTATGGAAACATCTGTTGCTGCCTGTTTCTTGATTACTTAATTGTATGTTAGGAACGTATGATAGAAACTGCTGAAACTGGACAACTGCTGCTGCATGTTCCTTGATTACTTACATTACTCGAGACCGCTCTGAGTGACAGATTGCATTACTTGCATATGTTTCGGTACTTATTGGTGATTGTTACTTACTTGTTTGGAAACATCTGCTGCTGCTTGTTCTTTGATTACTTGATTGTATGTTAGGAACGTATGATAGACACTGCTGAAACTGGACAACCGCTGCAGCATGTTCCTTGATTACTTGCATTGCTCAGGACATCTGTGAGTGACAGATTGCATTACTTACTTGCATATGTTTCGGTACTTACTGGTGATTATTACTGACTTGAAAGGAAACATCTGTTGCTGCTTGTTTCTTGATTACTTAATTGTATGTTAGGAACGTATGATGGACACTGCTGAAACTGGACAACTGCTGTTGCATGTTCCTTGATTACTTGCATTTCTCAGGACCGCTATGAGTGACAGATTGCATGACTTACTTGCATATATTTCGGTACATATTGGTGATTGTTACTGACTTGTATGGAAACTTTTGCTACTGCTTGTTCCTTGATTACTTAATTGTATGTTAGGAACGTATGATAGACACTGCTGAAACTGGACAACTGATGATGCATGTTCCTTGATTACTTGCATTGCTCAGGACCGCTATGAGTGACAGATTGCATTACTTACTTGCATATGTTTCGGTAGTTATTGGCGATCATTACTGACTTGTATGAAAACATCTGCTGCTGCTTGTTTCTTGATTACTTAATTATACGTTAGGAACGTATGATAGACACTGCTGAAACTGGACAACTGCTGCACCATGTTCCTTGATTACTTGCATTGCTCAGGACCGCTATGAGTGACAGATTGCATTACTTACTTGCATATATTTCGGTACATATTGATGATTGTTATTGACTTGTAAGGAAACATCTGTTGCTGCCTGTTTCTTGATTACTTAACTGTATGTTAGGAACGTATGATAAAAACTGCTGAAACTGGACAACTGCTGTTGCATGTTCCGTGATTACTTGCATTGCTCAGGACCGCTCTGATTGACAGATTGCATTACTTGCATATGTTTTGGTACATATTGGAGATTGTTACTTACTTGTTTGGAAACATCTGCTGCTGCTTGTTCTTTGATTACTTGATTGTATGTTAGGAACGTATTAGACACTACTGAAACTGGACAACCGCTGCAGCATGTTACTTGATTACTTGCATTGCTCAGGACATCTGTGAGTGACAGATTGTATTACTTACTTGCATATGTTTCGGTACTTACTGGTGATTATTACTGACTTGTATGGAAACATCTGTTGCTGCTTGTTTCTTGAATACTTAATTGTATGTTAGGAACGTATGATAGCCACTGCTGAAACTGGACAACTGCTGTTGCATGTTCCTTGATTACTTGCATTTCTCAGGACCGCTATGAGTGACAGATTGCATTACTTACTTGCATATGTTTCGGTACATATTGGTGATTGTTACTGACTTGTATGGAAACATTTGCTACCGCTTGTTCCTTGATTACTTAATTGTACGTTAGGAACGTATGATAGACACTGCTGAAACTGGACAACTGCTGATGCATGTTCCTTGATTACTTGCATTGCTCAGGACCGCTGTGAGTGATAGATTGCATTACTTACATGCATATGTATCAGTACTTATTGGTGATCGTTACTGACTTGTATGGAAACATCTGCTGCTGCTTGTTTCTTGATTACTTAATTATATGTTAGAACGTATGATAGACACTTCTGAAACTGGACAACTACTGCAGCATGTTCCTTGATCACTTGCATTGCTCAGGACCGCTATGAGTGACAGATTGCATTACTTACTTGCATATGTTTCGGTACATATTGGTGATTGTTACTGACTTGTATGGAAACATCTGCTGCTGCTTGTTCCTTGATTACTTAATTGTATGTTAGGAACGTATGATAGACACTGCTGAAACTGGACAACAACTGATGCATGTTCCTTGATTACTTGCATTGCTAAGGACCGCTGTGAGTGACAGATAACATTACTTACTTGCATATGTTTCGGTACTTATTGGTGATTATTACTGACTTGAATTGAAACATATGCTGCTGCTTGTTTCTTAATTACTTAATTGTAAGTTAGGAACGTATGATAGACTCTTCTGAAACTGGACAACTACTGCAGCATGTTCCTTGATCACTTGCATTGCTCAGGACCGCTATGAGTGACAGATTGCATTACTTACTTGCATATGTTTCGGTACATATTGGTGATTGTTACTGACTTGTATGGAAACATCTGCTGCTGCTTGTTCCTTGATTACTTAATTGTATGTTAGGAACGTATGATAGACACTGCTGAAACTGGACAACAACTGATGCATGTTCCTTGATTACTTGCATTGCTAAGGACCGCTGTGAGTGACAGATTACATTACTTACTTGCATATGTTTCGGTACTTATTGGTGATTATTACTGACTTGAATTAAAACATATGTTGCTGCTTGTTTCTTGATTACTTAATTGTATGTTAGGAACGTATGATAGACACTGCTGAAACTGGACAACTGCTGCTGCATGTTCCTTGATTACTTGCATTGCTCACGACCGCTGTGAGTGACCGATTGCATTACTTACTTGCATATGTTTCGTTACTTGTTGGTGATTGTTACTGACTTGTATGGAAACATTTGTTGCTGCTTGTTCCTTGATTACTTAATTGTATGTTAGGAACGTAAAATAGACAATGTTGAAACTGGACAACTGCATTTGCATTTTCCTTGATCACTTGCATTGCTCAGGACCGCTATGAGTGACAGATTGCATTACTTACTTGCATATGTTTCGGTACATATTGGTTATTGTTACTGACTTGTATGGAAACATCTGCTGGTGCCTGTTCTTTGATTACTTAATTTTATGTAAGGAACGCATGATCGACACTTCTGAAACTGGACAACTGCAGCTGCATGTTCCTTGATTACTTGCATTGCTCACGACCGCTGTGAGTGACCGATTGCATTACTTACTTGTATATGTTTCGGTACTTATTGGTGATTGTTACCGACTTGTATGGAAACATCTTCTGGTGCTTGTTCTTTGATTACTTGATTGTATGTTAGGAACGTATGATAGACACTGCTGAAACTGGACAACCGCTGCAGCATGTTCCTTGATTACATGCATTGCTCAGGACCGCTGTGAGTGACAGATTGCATTACGTACTTGCATATGTTTCGGTACATATTGATGATTGTTACTGACTTGTATGGAAACATCTGTTGCTGCCTGTTTCTTGATTACTTAATTGTATGTTAGGAACATATGATAGAAACTGCTGAAACTGGACAACTGCTGCTGCATGTTGCTTGATTACTTGCATTGCTCGAGACCGCTCTGAGTGACAGATTGCATTACTTGCATATCTTTTGGTACTTATTTGTGATTGTTACTTACTTGTTTGGAAACATCTGCTGCTGCTTGTTCTTTGATTACTTGATTGTATGTTAGGAACGTATGATAGACACTGCTGAAACTGGACAACCGCTGCAGCATGTTCCTTGATTACTTGCATTGCTCAGGACATCTGTGAGTGACAGATTGCATTACTTACTTGCATATGTTTCGGTACTTACTGGTGATTATTACTGACTTGAAAGGAAACATCTGTTGCTGCTTGTTTCTTGATTACTTAATTGTATGTTAGGAACGTATGATGGACACTGCTGAAACTGGACAACTGCCGTTGCATGTTCCTTGATTACTTGCATTTATCAGGACCGCTATGAGTGACAGATTGCATGACTTACTTGCATATGTTTCGGTACATATTGGTGATTGTTACTGACTTGTATGGAAACATTTGCTACTGCTTGTTCCTTGATTACTTAATTGTATGTTAGGAACGTATGATAGACACTGCTGAAACTGGACAACTGATGATGCATGTTCCTTGATTACTTGCATTGCTCAGGACCGCTATGAGTGACAGATTGCATTACTTACTTGCATATGTTTCGGTAGTTATTGGCGATCATTACTGACTTGTATGAAAACATCTGCTGCTGCTTGTTTCTTGATTACTTAATTATACGTTAGGAACGTATGATAGACACTGCTGAAACTGGACAACTGCTGCACCATGTTCCTTGATTACTTGCATTGCTCAGGACCGCTATGAGTGACAGATTGCATTACTTACTTGCATATATTTCGGTACATATTGATGATTGTTACCGACTTGTAAGGAAACATCTGTTGCTGCCTGTTTCTTGATTACTTAACTGTATGTTAGGAACGTATGATAAAAACTGCTGAAACTGGACAACTGCTGTTGCATGTTCCGTGATTACTTGCATTGCTCAGGACCGCTCTGAGTGACAGATTGCATTACTTGCATATGTTTCGGTACATATTGGAGATTGTTAACTGACTTGTATGGAAACATCTGCTGCTCTGCTGCGTGTTTCCGTGATTACTTAATTGTATGTTAGGAAAAACGTATGATAAGACACTGCTGAAACTGGACACAACTGATGCATGTTTTCCTTGTCCTTGATTACTTGCATTGCTAAGGACCGCTGTGAGTGACAGATAACATTACTTACTTGCATATGTTTCGGTACTTATTGGTGATTATTACTGACTTGAATTGAAACATATGCTGCTGCTTGTTTCTTAATTACTTAATTGTAAGTTAGGAACGTATGATAGACTCTTCTGAAACTGGACAACTACTGCAGCATGTTCCTTGATCACTTGCATTGCTCAGGACCGCTATGAGTGACAGATTGCATTACTTACTTGCATATGTTTCGGTACATATTGGTGATTGTTACTGACTTGTATGGAAACATCTGCTGCTGCTTGTTCCTTGATTACTTAATTGTATGTTAGGAACGTATGATAGACACTGCTGAAACTGGACAACAACTGATGCATGTTCCTTGATTACTTGCATTGCTAAGGACCGCTATGAGTGACAGATTACATTACTTACTTGCATATGTTTCCGTACTTATTGGTGATTATTACTGACTTGAATTGAAACATATGCTGCTGCTTGTTTCTTGATTACTTAATTGTATGTTAGGAACGTATGATAAACACTGCTGAAACTGGACAACTGCTGCAGCATGTTCCTTGATCACTTGCATTGCTCAGGACCGCTATGAGTGACAGATTGCATTACTTCCTTGCATATGTTTCGGTACATATTGGTGATTGTTACTGACTTGTATGGAAACATCTGCTGCTGCTTGTTCCTTGATTACTTAATTGTATGTTAGGAACGTATGATAGACACTGCTGAAACTGGACAACAACTGATGCATGTTCCTTGATTACTTGCATTGCTAAGGACCGCTGTGAGTGACAGATTGCATTACGTACTTGCATATGTTTCGGTACATATTGATGATTGTTACTGACTTGTATGAAAACATCTGTTGCTGCCTGTTTCTTGATTACTTAATTGTATGTTCGGAACGTATGATAGAAAGTGCTGAAACTGGACAACTGGTGCTGCATGTTCCTTGATTACTTGCATTGCTCGAGACCGCTCTGAGTGATAGATTGCATTACTTACTTGCATATGTTTCGGTACATATTGATGATTGTTACAGACTTGTGTGGAAACATCTATTGCTGCCTGTTTCTTGATTACTTAATTGTATGTTAGGAACGTATGATAGAAACTGCTGAAACTGGACAACTGCTGCTGCATGTTCCTTGATTACTTGCATTGCTCGAGACCGCTCTGAGTGACAGATTGCATTACTTGCATATGTTCGGTACTTATTGGTGATTGTTACTTACTTGTTTGGAAACATCTGCTGCTGCTTGTTCTTTGATTACTTGATTGTATGTTAGGAACGTATGATAGACACTGCTGAAACTGGACAACCGCTGCAGCATGTTCCTTGATAACTTTCATTGCTCAGGATATCTGTGAGTGACAGATTGCATTACTTACTTGCATATGTTTCGGTACTTACTGGTGATTATTACTGACTTGAAAAGAAACATCTGTTGCTGCTTGTTTCTTGATTACTTAATTGTATGTTAGGAACGTATGATAGACACTGCTGAAACTGGACAACTGCTGTTGCATGTTTCTTGATTACTTGCATTTCTCAGGACCGCTATGAGTGACAGATTGCATTACTTACTTGCATATGTTTCAGTACATATTGGTGATTGTTACTGACTTGTATGGAAACATTTGCTACTGCTTGTTCCTTGATTACTTAATTGTATGTTAGGAACGTATTATAGACACTGCTGAAACTGGACAACTGCTGATGCATGTTTCATGATTACTTGCATTGCTCAGGAGCGCTATGAGTGACAGATTGCATTATGTAACACCCGAGTTACCACAAACAGTACACGTCATAATTTCTTATAGTACATTTCATTAAGTAATATATATTACTATTGTCTGATACCACAGGTCCACATACCTGATTCAAAAAGCTACAAGATACTTAATTACAAAATATATTAAAGATATGATGGTGGTCTAATCTAGCTTCTAAAATCTTCAATCAGAGTGCGGAAGATTGAACAAGCTACCCGAGACCGCAATAATCAGTACAAAATAGGCATCAGCAATAGGTTCAAAAGTCTGCAATCCTCCAGTATCAAAGTTCACTTAGCTTGGGACGAACTACCTGCTATAGCCTTGCCTTATCAACTTTTCCAGTAAAGAGAGATGTCATGACAGAGTAAGCTAACTTTGCTTAGTGAGTAAACAGAGTACCATTAGTTACCACACATATAAAACATACTATCAGCTCATGTCGGCAAGTCAACACGTCAGAGACGGCAAAAGATTTGGGAGTCAACCCAAATCTGTATTCCCATGTGTAAGGCCGAAGCCCTATGGGAAGTGTATGGAAACGAGTCAGATAGGAAAGGAATCTGCAGAATTCCATCCTGTGAATGGAGATCTCACTTTCGGTCAGATCAGTAAATGCAGTATGCAGATGCGAATGATTCATTAACAAGAAATCAACAAGCATGTTAAGTATTTACATAAAAAGTAAAAGTGAACATGCATTACAAGGCATATCAGATATCTAATTTCAATAATGTCAAAAGTAAGTTCCTATCACACAATAAGTATTCAAGAAACAGACAACCATAGCAAATGTTTCCATACAATTCAGTAACAATCACCAATAAGTATTGAAATATATGCATGTACTCAAAGTAATCTGTCACTCACTGTAGTCCTGAGCAAGGTAACTTAGTCAGTTAGTGCTTAACGAATTAAGCCGTCCAATTTACTCTGTCAAATCGGCTGGTTCCTGCAGTTCAGTTTAAAGTCTGGTATATTAATGTCAAGTTTGTAACATGATCTATATAACCCTAATTATATAATCAGGTTATTGTCATATCTTGTTGTCGAGTCTGAATGGACAGATTCGAATATAGGGAACAAGTTCGAATATAGGGACAGATTCGAATAAGGGACAGATTCGAAAATAGGGACAGATTCGAATACTATCTTCGAGTCTAATGTATTTGGATACCAAAAGTCATTAATGCAATCAATTTCGAACCTAATCTGAGGGTGAATTCGAGTTTAACTAATCAGATTCGATACAGCCTTAATTCGAGTCTAACTAATCGGATTCGAAACAGCACCTTCGAGTCTAAGGGAGATAGATTCGAAAACAACATCTTCGAATCTAGTGAGTTCGAGTCTAGACATGAATTTCTCGAATTTGTTCTTCTTGTTCATCGATTTTCCAGGTTTTAGCAACTAATCATGAACATAAATGAGGGAGAAATAGTCACTAACCTTCGTCCAAGCTATAGCCTTCGATTATAGACGTTTTCCAAGCAAAATCAGGTCCTAAACGAGAGCAAATCAGCTTCGAATGAAGAGGGTTTGAGCAAACTCGAGTTTGCTCTTCAAAACCGAACCAAAAGACAGAAAAAGGGTCGATCTTACCTCAAATCGGAACCAAATCGAACATGCAATGACAGATTAGTGTACAGCTCGACGATATCTATCCGATGACGTAAAAATCACGAGAATCCAGTGAACTGTTTAGGAGAAAAGTTAGGGAGAAGGTGAGATTGTAGTGAGAGAGAGAGAGAGAGAGTTCTAACTTGCTAAACCAAGGAAATGAGGTGGAAGGGCTCTATTTATAGAGAAAAATCAGATTTTCTACTGAATTTCTGGAATTGACCAACTTTTATTCTTAGCAATCTAATTTGCATTTTCAGATGCAAATAATAGCAAAGAAGTTCTAGATTTGCTATAATTATCTTTTAGACTAGTTTTATTCATTTTTGTCCATTTCGTCATTTTTACGACTTTAATTTGTCAATTAAATAAATTTAATTATTAAATTTATTTCAGCCAATTTGGGGCAAGTTTTCATAATTAATTATAACTTAATATAATTAACCATTTAAAATTCATGTTTTCGGTTAATTACTAATAATAGGACAAAATTGCTTAGTTATCCAAAGTTTGATGCTGTAATTTATATTTAATAAATTACGGGCTTTTACAGTCTTCCCCCGTTAAATTGATTCCGTCCTCGGAATCGACTAAGACAGGAATAACTTTGGATATTTTTGCCTAATCTCGTCTTCTCGCTCCCATGTTTGCGCAGATCCCTTATGGTATTTCCATTGAACTAACACCATTGGAATTTCCTTGTTGCGCAATTTCGAAATCTTATGATCGATTATACGCTCGGGTTCTTCGTATCGCAGCTGCTCGTCAATTTGTACGTCCTTCCAAGGAATCGCAGCTTCAACGTCAATCAAACACTTTCGAAGATTACTAACATGAAATACATCATGAATCCCAGACATTTCGGCAGGCAACTTTAACCTGTAGGCTTGCAATCCTACACGCTCGAGAATTTCGAAAGGACCAACAAATCGAGGGCTCAACTTCCCCCGTTTGCCAAACCTTACTATCCCTTTTCTTGGCGAGACTTTCACCACAACACACTTTATCCACCAATCTAAACACAATGGTTTACGTCTTCGATTTCCCAAAAATGACTAATTGCTGCTTTTGTTCTGTCTGAGAAGTCTGTATCGAGCTGTCGAATCGAATCAGTTGTTGAGCTGATCCATTTCGAAATGTAATTGACATGGACTCCATATACCGGCTTCTTGCAAAATGGTTGCGTCCTGAGATATTGGGCGTTCACATCGTTCCCTCGACGCAGCCAGGTAGTTGGGAGTTCGGCACATCTGTCGTCCGTACAATAATCTGATTGGAGGCATGCCAATAGTCGAAGTGATAGCTATTGTTGTAAGAGCAAACGCACAAATGGAAAGGTGAGGATCCGACCCGGATTTTCCTCCCGTAGACTCAAAAGCACCAACAAAGCCACAGGCGGCTGTAGCAATATCTTTTCCATAAAGTGCGGAAAATCGTTCTCTACACTAGCCCTGTTCGTACGTTGTCCAGTCGGTATTCCCTGGATGAAAAAGCGGTGCTCATTCTATTGAGTTCAGTACCTAGTCCATATCTGAAAAGGCCGTCCAAAGCGAGAAGTAAATCGGCGATCAGTTAACGTGGTCAGATATAATAGATCAATGGCACAACACATAATTGGACCTTCACTACCATGTCTATCACAATTTCTTTCCTGTACAATTCCAGCTAGGCTTTTCGAGGGGCGTTCATCTTCAACAACGAGTATGGGTAAGGAAATGGGCTGACTTAGTGAGAAGGGTCGATTCCACTATTACCCATAGAGTCTGAGTCCGTTTAGTCCTGGGCAGCTTTCGTCACAAAGGCCCATGGTTAATGGTCCCCTTCCATTCCATGATTGGCCATGTTGTAGTTCCCTAAACGCTTCTGAGGTTCAGATGTGGACTTGTAATCAAAGCTCATCGACAACTTTTCCACATATTCGACCTACAATCTTCTTCATTGAGATCCAAGTCTATGTGGCACATAAATATTTCCGTCCTCAAATCTGATGATACAAGTGTTTAAGTTGAATCCAGGTGGGGTGGGATCTCTGGTAGCCTACGTAGGGCGGGCGGGGGGGGGGGGCCGGCGCAAATTGCGACATATGGCGCTTCCCCCTACAGAAGGTCTGATCACGAACAAGCGCTGCATCCTAATCTGGGGAACCCATATTCGATAGGAACGCGTCTAAGAACACAAGTTGGTCTCAACTTGAGGGCACTTGGCTCCACGAGAATAAGATAACCTAACGTTCGGAATCGCTTTAAGGCTATTCTGCATGCTCGACATGGGCTTCACGATTGTACGCGGCTCATATTAACAACTTATGGCAGACAGCGACATCCATTACGACAGAGTCAGGCATAATCATCTGGATGTAATGGTTGTCTGTCCGGAGTTTTGCGGCTTAAGGCATCTGATACTTATGGATTTGCTTTTACCTGGATGGGTAGATGAATATCACATCATAGTCTTTTAATTCAATTCCAATGGAGCGCCTTTGTCTGCATATTCATGTATCTCTTTTTGGTCGAAATATATATTGCAGAACTTTTGTGATCCCGGGTGAAAAAGGGAATATAGATTGCTATCTAGTTTCCCATACGAGATAATGAGCCCGGAAGAGCCATTTCAAATGCAAAGTGTTACGGCGACAAGCTCCAATCATGCGTCGGTAATTCTTCTTTTCATAATGGCACAACTTTACCTGACCTTGATTGCGTAGCGGCAAACTTCTGTTACTCCCGCTGCAACCTCAGCACACCACTAATGGGAGCTAGGGCGCATGAAGCCGTAATCCCTCCTTGAAGCATCACTAATAAGGTCTGCCACAAAGTAGTCATAAACACTCCAGGTAAGGCAGAAAATCGGTGCTTCAGTAGCTTACGCTTACAGGTCTCAAAGCCCTCGTTCTTGGTGCATGTCCATTCAACTTAACGTCTTTCTTTGTCAGACTGGGTTAAAGGTACCACCATCACCAACCGGCAATCTTGGAGAAATCACGCGAATAAATCTCGCTAATACCTGCTATGTATAATTATGATGACACCAAGAAAACTGTTCGAAGTTCAGATAACGCGTTGCGGTGCTGCCCAGTTCGGAACCGCATCAACTTTTGATGGTTCACGACATTCCCTCACCCGAGCAATATGTCCTAAAAATTGCACCGATCGTGGCGTAAACCAGATTCACACTTATGGAGACAATTTTTGCGTAGAGTCGCTCTTTTTTTCGTAACAGTGTCTAGAACCAAGCATTCGCGCAGCAAATCAAAACCTCGCAGGGGTCAGTATTCCAGACTTAAGAGTAAAATCAAAATGTCATCAATGAAGACTATCACTGATATTTCCAACATTGGTCTACATAACCTATTTCATATGAGGTCCATAATTGCGCGCCCGAGGGCCAGTCTGTGAGACCGAACGCATTACAGACAGAAATTAAAAATGGCCATAACGATAAGAAATGCACAAGTTTTCGGTATGTCCAGTTTTTCAAAATACGCTTATTGATGATATCCAGATCGGAAGATTCCATCTTCGAATAGCTAGCCACACGCTGGCAGTTGGTCAACCACAAGTCATCAATTCTAGGCGTGGGATCGGTTCTTAATAGTTACTTAATATTGATTTAGCTCCCGATAATCGAGAATACAAATGCGAAAGGAGTACCCATCTTTCTTCGTAACAAAAAGCGAACCTCGGAGCAACACACACCCAAGGAGAAGTAACGCCGTAACGAATAAAACCTTTTTTCCAATAATCTCCTGTTAACTGACTCAATCATTTTCCTTCATTTCTTCGGAGCAAGAAACGTAAGGAGCATTTTTTGGCGATAGGAGCTGGCACCCCGGTACATAGTCAATGTGGAATTCCGATTTGAGCTCTGGTGGCATCGCAGAGATGTCAGCCGGGAATACATCATGGAATTCCCCGAACTCAGGTACTTCAGACACGGTCCTTATTTTAACTTCGTGAGTAGCTATGCATGGAATAATCGGCTAAATAGGCGGAACACACCTTTGGTGGACAATGATTTCGTGCCTATTCAGTCACAGAATTTGAGACCTAAAATCTTCGAGTTTTTCTACCTCGCCAATAAACGGAACGTCACTTCCTCCACTCCCGCCCACCTTCTCTTCAGGGGGTTCGGTAAGCTCTAATGAAGACCGTTTTGGCACCAAGGATTTCACAGGCATTGTTCTTCATTAGCCCAGTCCCTTCCTATTAATAACCGATCGGGAACTCGATCTTATACTCCACATCGGTTCGCGTCAATGTCAGAGGAGAGGTCAATCGACCTACTAGCATTACAAGAGCGATAAAAGACTTATTTGTCCCGTAAGTCAGAATAGCTTGACTAGCAGTTTCCTATGGTAAAGGTACAGGTTACATTACCCGGGTGTGCAAATCAATATGTTTAACAGGCAAAACTTTTCAGAGAGTGATCGACAGATTAGAGCCAGAGTCAAATATGGCATTAAAGGCAGGGTATAGAGTTAACAGAAAGAAAATGTAAACACCATGAAAGACGCTACATCGCGCAGCAGTCGTCTTTGCCTCTTCCACCGGCTGTCATCGTGAAAAGTATCGCATATTGTCTAGATTCCTCGGTAGCAGAAGCAACCATTTGAGACTGATTGTTGAGATAGAATGAAGGGATGCATCGGCTGGAGGAACAAATCGGGGCTCGAGTATCAGTTCTTTAGCATGGTTCCCGAGGTATAGGCCAAAGTGATGCAGTTACGGCAAGATCCTCAACTTGCGCTTAGGGGACATCCCCACCGCCTACGCGCGACCTACTGTCGGTGAACCATTCTGTCGTACAGCAGTATGAGCACTTGACGAAACACAGGATCACATTTTTCTCCTTCATGAATTTTGCGTTGCAAGCGAGGTACCAAGCGGCATATTGGGCTGCCATGAGAGGGGCACAGCGATAATTGAGTTAGATGCGCCTTCTTAGAAGACTGCGTATCTCTGTTGTCCTTTTGAACTTTTCATTTCTTCCTTGTGTTGCCTGGTTCTCACGCTCTTTGTAGTAGTGAAGAGCGCCAGAGCACTGCGAATTTATGCTATCCTATATCTCCTCCCCCATCTTCCTAATTTTTTCTTTCTTGCCTAGTTTTGGCAATAAAAGGACATGCTCGCTTCAGATCGATTTCAAGCACTCAAATCTCCCTATCGCGGAAAGCAATGTCCGAATGCAAACAAACCGCCTCTCTATATAATGGCTCGTTCCCGGCCAGATGGTCACAAACTATCCGTATTTCTCTATCCAGACCATCCACAAATAAATCGTTCTTCACTTTCCCCTTTCAATCAGTAGCAACAGGACGATCAGATAAAACAAGAGAGCCTGGTGAATTCCATCTCATAATCTGTCACAGGAACCTTGTTCCTTGCTGAAGATGGATAACCGAGTTTTCCTTC
>JAANYP010008872.1:0-166554 GCA_020465985.1 Centrapalus pauciflorus | reverse complement strand
CTCAGGTAAGATGGTCGGGGTTATGGATACATCACATTCTGACAGCTCTGTTATTGTGCAGGATTGGACTTCAGATGACGAGGATAACACGAAGAGATCAAGCCAAACGAAAACACCCATAGCTGATTCCGTGGAGAAGGAGACGCCACCACCGGTCGCTAAGTCATCAAAGCCAAAGCCAGCGCCTCTGAGGGATTACCAACCAAAAATCCCCTATCCTAATCGTCTACGGAAAGAACGCATGAAAGAGCAGTATGGTAAGTTTGTTGACTTATTGAAGCAAATTAGGATTAACGTGCCTCTTGTTGATGTCATTGCAGGTATGCCTAACTATGGGAAGTTTCTGAAGGATATAGTGTCGAATAGGAAGAAGTTGGAGGACGCGACCACATTGCCACTCGGTGAACAGTGTTCAGCCATTCTACAGACGAAGGACATGCCTCCTAAGCTTGGAGATCCAGGGAGTTTCATTATCCCTTGCTTTCTTGGTTCTGATACTGTATGTAATGCATTAGTTGATCTAGGTGCTAGCATTAATCTCATGCCACTCACCTTATACTCTAAGCTAGACCTAGGTGAACTTAAGCAGACCAGGATGTGCCTTCAGCTTGCAGACCGTAGCTTTAAGTATCCTTTAGGCATAGCGGAGAATGTCCCAGTTAAGGTAGATAGGTTTGTCTTTCCTGCTGACCTTGTCATCCTAGAAATGAAAGAAGATAGCCAGATTCCACTCATTCTAGGACGACCATTCCTTAACACTGCTGACGCCATAGTTCATGTATCTAAAAGACAACTCAATCTAGGCATTGCTGATGACAGAGTCACATTCTCCATAGACAGGGCAATGACACACGCACACACGGCAGATGATTCGTGTTTCTCTATTGATGTTATAGATGATTGCCTAGATTCTGAGCTGGATCAGCTTCTGACCTTGATGAGTAATGAGGCGTGCACGATTGATCCTGATGTGGTAATGCGAAATCTCGAAGATCTCCTATGTGCAGACGTTGTTGACACCCAAGAGACCGATGGAGAAGTCGAGCCACTCGCAGTTAACGAGAAGATCCGTATTAAGACATCTCTTGAAGAGCCATCTACTCTTGAGCTTAAACCTCTTCCCGATCATCTTGAGTATGCGTTCTTACAGGGAGAATCTTCTCTCCCTGTCATCATTTCATCTGCTCTCTCCCCTGATGAGAAAGGCAGATTGATTCATCTTCTCAAAGCCCATAAGCGGGCAATCGCCTGGAAGACTGCTGACATTCCAGGGATCGTTCCTTCCTACTGCACGCACAAGATTCTCATGGAGGATAACTATAAGTCATGTGTGCAGAGACAGAGGCGGCTGAACCCTAATATGACCGAAGTGGTCAAAAAGGAGGTCATCAAACTCCTCGATGCTGGGATTATATACCCTATTTCTGACAGCCCATGGGTCAGCCCTATTCAGGTGGTCCCTAAAAAGGGAGGCACCACTGTTGTTCGAAACGAGAAAGACGAACCCGTCCCTACTCGCGTGGTCACTGGATGGAGGGTATGCATAGATTATCGGAAACTTAATGATGCTACCCGAAAGGACCACTTTCCTCTTCCCTTCATTGACCAGATGTTAGAGAGACTAGCAGGGAACGAGTTCTACTGCTTCCTTGATGGTTTCTCTGGCTACTTTCAGATTCCTATCGACCCAAAGGATCAGGAGAAGACCACCCTCACCTGTCCTTTCGGGACTTTTGCTTACAGGCGGATGCCTTTTGGTCTCTGCAACGCTCCTGCGACTTTCCAGCGTTGTATGACAGCCATCTTCCATGACATGATCGAGGATTGCATGGAGGTTTTCATGGACGGCTTTTCAGTTTTCGGCAATGTCTCTTGAACCTTGAGCGTATCCTGACTAGATGCGAGGAGTCTCACCTTGTGTTGAATTGGTAAAAATGCCACTTTATGGTTCGAGAAGCCATAGTTCTCGGCCATAAAATCTCAAGTGTGGGAATGGAGGTCGATAAATTGAAAGTTGACGTAATTTCCAAACTCCCTCCACCCACGAATATCAAAGCGGTTCGTAACTTTTTGGGTCATGCCGGGTTCTATAAGCACTTTATCAAAGATTTTTCAAAGATCGCCCGGCCTCTCACCCAACTTCTCGAGAAGGACGTGCCATTCGTATTCTCATCCGAGTGTATGAAGGCACATGATCTTCTGAAGCATCATCTGACACATGCGCCAATCATGATACCACCAGATCGGTCCTCGCCATTCGAGCTCATGTGTGATGCTAGCGATTACGCGCTTGGAGCTGTCCTGGGCCAAAGAAAGAATAATCACTTTCAGCCTATCTACTATGCGAGTCGCACTCTGACTGCGGCCCAGGGACATTACACTACCACTGAAAAAGAGCTTCTAGCGGTAGTTTTTGCATTCGATAAGTTTCGTCAGTACTTGGTACTCTCAAAGACCATAGTCTACACTGACCATTCTGCCCTCAAATATCTGTATGCCAAGCAAGATGCAAAGCCGAGACTAATTCGTTGGATTCTACTCTTACAGGAATTCGACATTGAGATCCGGGACAAAAAGGGGGCAGAAAACCTAGCTGCTGATCATCTTTCTCGACTCGAGAGCCCAAATGTCGAGGAGCTTAATGAGTCCACCATCAAGGACACATTTCCTGATGAATTCTTACAGATGATCGAGTCCCGTGAGGACGATGACCCATGGTTTGCTAGCATAGCAAACTACCTTGCAGCAGGTTTCATAGAAAAAGGGTTGACATACCAGCAGAAGCGAAAGCTTTTGAGTGATTCTAAGTTCTGTCATTGGTATCCACCCTATCTCTTCCGTTTAGGTGCCGACTATGTTATGCGCCGTTGCGTGTCTGGTACTGATGCCAGACAAATTTTGAATGAATGTCACCAAGGACCGACCGGAGGACACTTTGGGCCAAACTACACTACGAAAAAGGTCTTAGATTGTGGTTTCTATTGGCCCACTCTCTTCAAAGATGCTCATTCCATGGTCAAGACCTGTGATGCTTGTCAGCGTGCAGGCAATATCTCGAAAAGGGATGAGATGCCCCAACAAGGAATTCAAATTTGCGAGATCTTTGATGTATGGGGCATCGACTTCATGGGTCCTTTCCCGACATCCCGTAACAACAAATACATACTCGTGGCTGTGGATTATCTTTCGAAATGGGCTGAGGTAAAAGCCCTCCCAACCAATGATGCCCGAGTAGTTGGGAATTTCCTTAAAAGCCTATTCTCTCGATTCGGTTGTCCTAAGGCGCTGATTAGTGATCGCGGATCACATTTCTGTAATCAGCAGTTGGAGAAAGTCCTGAAACGTTATGGAGTGAATCACAGATTCTCGACGCCATATCACCCGCAAACGAGTGGACAAGTCGAGAACACGAATAGAGGACTTAAACGTATTCTCGGGCGCACTATTGGCTTCAACCCCAAACTGTGGTCCGACAAGCTTGATGACGCGTTGTAGGCATTCCGTTGGCCTACAAAACTCCTACTGGCACGACGCCGTTTCGAATGGTTTATGGCAAAGCATGCCATCTCCCTCTTGAAATCGAGCACAGGGCATTCTGGGCCTTGAAAAATGCAAAATCTCGATTATCATGAGGCAGGAAAACACCGGTTTCTCCAGTTGAACGAGTTAGATGAGTTGAGGCTCGAAGCCTATGATAACTCGCGATTATATAAGGAGAGATCAAAGGTGTTGCATGATAGTCGTCTGAAGACTGTCAAGGAGTTCAGACCAGGGGACAAAGTTCTATTATTCAAATCCCGTCTGAAACTCACTCCAGGTAAGCTGAAATCGCGCTGGACTGGTCCTTATACAGTCATTAAAGCTTCCCAATATGGTTTCGTTGATCTCCAGTCTGACAGTGGCTCTTTTCGCGTTAATGGTCATCGTTTGAAGTTATACAATGAGGCAGAAGGACCCGAACAAGAGGAGGTCATGGACACCTTCCCCAAATAATTAATTTTAGGGGCGAGTCGAGCTCAAGACTCGGAAATAAACAAAGCGCTCTCGGGAGGCAGCCCGAATATCTGTTTCTTTAAGTTTTATTTTAGTTATTTTTGTCTTGCATTATCTTACTTACTCGTGTGTTTACTCTAATGTGCGTTGCTTCTTTTTTTACAGTTTTTATGCTTTTCTTTTTCATGTGTGCTTTTTCAGTTTTTAATGCTTGCTGCTGTGATTTGACATCTACCACCACTGTCTCACGTTATTGCTGCTAACCCCAAGGGAGTATTGTTCCTTTACTCTCCCTATTCTTTCCATATATCTGTGCTTTATCTGTAATTGCATTGGGGACAATGCAAAATTTTAAGTGTGGGAAGGGGGTTAAATACTTTAACCATTGTTTGTCCTGTTAGTATATCATCTCTATGCACTTAAATTTCTTTTATGTTAGCAAGTTCATACACTTCATTCGCATAGTGATGGTTAAGTAAGTGAGAGTGTGTCTGTGAAAAGCGCTTGTCTTTAACATCATCGGTTAGCTTAGCTTTCATGTTGCAGTGTTTGTGGCTTTTTGCTGGTTTTTAACTATTTTATTGATCACTATGAGCTCTAATGGCCTGGAAATTGCAAAAAGTCTTGCATGTTATGTTAATCCCTGGGATTATTGTCAGCGAGTCGGTATCCTGAGATACCATCTTAAATTACAAACAGCTGCATTCTGAAAAAAGAGGTTGAGATTGATTTTCAAAAAAAAGAAAAAGAAAGAAAAGTGATTAAGTAAGTAAAAGTGGCCTTTGGTTCTCGAACGAGTAGACTTCGAGGGGTGTTCTACACCTGATCACCTAAAACCATCTGGTTTGAGATCGGTCAAGTAGAAAGTTCGTTACATGGGATCCATCGAAAGTCATAGGTTTCTTGAATCCAAAAAGAAAAAAAAGAAAAAGAAAAGAAATCATCAATAAGCCTTGAGTCAGAAAAGTTTGAAGGGAAAAGATTAATAAAGCATGCAAGGATGAGCGATTTGTAGGTCAGTTGAGTTTAGTCAAGTGATTTTTGAATTCTGTTGGAGTCAGTGAAAAGTTAGAGAGGATCGGTACACAAGCATGTGCATGAATTTAAGTTATCCTGTGTTTGTTGAAGTTGAGTTATTTTTGCAGGCATCCCTTTTAACTGTTTGAGCTTCATATGCGTCTGAATTGTGTTTGCTTGTTTAAATTGTTTTCTTTGAGATGATTTGCTTGGGGACAAGCAAAGTTTAAGTGTGGGAAGTTTTGATATTGTCTCATTTATTCATATAATTATTCAACAATATCATTCTTTTTATGCGTTTAAACTTATAAGGTTTGATGCTAAAAGTTCATTTTCTTGTCATTTTTTATTTGCAGGTTTAGTTGGGTACAATACAAGAAAATAAGATGATTATGTGGGCTTAAAGTGAAAATATATGAGAGCATGCAAGCAGATCCAAAGAAAGTCCAATATTTGAGCGTCTCCAAGTCCAGCACCAACAGGTCCAAATAAAAGTTCGAGATTTGAGCTTCTCCAAACCCAATACCCAACAGGCCAAAGTCCATTTTATATTTTAGGGTTTCGGTTGGATTATTATTATGATTATTTTATTATTATTATTTTTGTTTTAAAAAGAGCCGCAAGGGGAGAAAAAAAAAAGAAAAACACACATCATCGAAGATTTTTAATTCTCTGTTGGTATTGAAGTTTGTGGCGGAGAGGAGTTGGAGAAAACAACTATTAAAGTTTCAAAGTTTATTTTTTTTATTCTTCTTCTTCGGTTGGTGGCTGCCAAAAGAGGTGCAACAACATTGAACATTTATTATTATATATATTGTTTTTTTTAACCGTGGGTCGAAGAAGGAAAAAAGGCAGTAAGTAACAAGCAATATTAGCAATTATGTTTTTGGTTTCTTTTCTGGCAATTATGTTTAATTTTCTTGTTATTTTATTATTGTTAGTTATTAATTTAATTATGGGCTAAGTTTATTGTATTTGTCATTGATGAACGAACCCTAGATTTAGGTTTAGTTTTTATTATTGATTGAGTTTTGTTTATGCCTAGTCGTGAACCTTGAATTATTTATCTTAATAATTATTGAGTAGTTTACTATTACATTGTGTCATGTTCTGAAATTATGACTTGCACGTGTAATTAGTTTTATCTTATCGTTTGCTTGTTCTGAAATTATGACGGTTGCATGCGGTTAGGATAATCAATTATTCTGAAATTATGATAGTTGAAACTGCTTCTCTAATAACACAGATAAAAGTTTGAGTTCAATTCACCAATAACGAAAGTTAGCGTGTTTTGAATAGATTAGGTTATAATCGGATTAGTAGGGTTGATGGTCTATGTTAGCTCGAAAGTTCTTAAAAACTCTATCAATCAATTGCACTTTCAAACGAACCAAATCTAGGGGGAGTGATTCAATGATAAATACATTTTAGTTATTTGACTCTATTCTCTTAATTAGTTATTTCATAGTTTTTTTTTTTAATAAATTTTTGTTAGTTACTATTAATTGTCATTTTAGTTTGAGTAATTTAGTTTACTTTGCCGTATCAACGGTATCCAAAAATAAAAAAAACAAAACAAAAGCACCTTTTTACTTGTTTGCATTTTGTCCACTTTATTTGTGCTAGAGTAATTTTAGTTAGTATAAATTGAATTTTCCGTTCCCTGTGGAGACCATCCTGGTCTTACCAGTTTATTGCTATACGATCGGGTACACTTGCCTCAGAGTTTATCGGTCGATTTGGTCAGATTAGAGTTTATAAATTTAAGACTGATATTTCCGTATCAAGTTTTTGGCGCCGTTGCCGGGGAACGGTTTCCAATTTTACTACTTAGGATTTTTCGAGCATTTTCTTTTTATTCTTAATTTTAATTTTAAATTTCTTTTTTAGTTTAGTTTTTAGTGTTTTTTTACTCATTAAGATTATTTTATTTTCTTTATAGGTTATTTAGTTTTCTTAAATTTATTTTATTTTATTTTTTTAGTTAGTTCTATAATTCTACTTTTTCTTAGTTTAGTTAGTGCATGACCCGTAGATCATCGTCTCAACTCTTAGAACCGTTTCAAGAGCCTGAACGAGAATTCCACCGTCGACTTCGTCAACGTCAACCACCAACAATCACGGAAGATCCTCACTTGGAGTCTGAATCCGAGTAGGAACCAATGGCTAATGAAGATGATACCCCGATGTGGACAGCCCGCGAGACTGCACCACCAGCTCCACACTCTGCTATCTGAGTCCCTGTTGCTTCTAATGAAGAAAGATTCGAAATCAAAGGGCAGTTCGTCAGCATGGCTCGGGAATTAAATTTTGATGGGAGGTTAAAGCATGACCCTAACCGACATATTCAGTCATTCCTTTCTATCTGTCACTTATTCAGAGCTAATTCCGATGCCGCGAGACTTAGAGTTTTCCCGTTTACACTAATCGGGGAAGCTCAAGAGTGGTTAGAATCTTTAGAACCAAACTCTATCACAACCTGGGCAGACATGAACAACTTGTTCATTAACCATTTTTTCCCTCCGGCTAAGGAAGAAAGAATGATAGCTGAGATTTCAAACTTTTCCCAGAAAGTTGGGGAATCTTTTGTTGATTCATGGACACGATTCAAGAAGATGTTACGCGAATGTCCAAATCACGAGCTTAATAAGAGAAAGCAGCTCGAGACTTTCTACAGGGGTATGGATGAAGAGGTTAAAGAGCGAATCGACTCAGCCTGCGGCGGTGTCTTTCAATATAAGACTCCGAGGGAAGCCTTTAAGCTTTTAGAAGACATATCGTTAGTTAAGCAGGGATGGAGTGTCGAGAAGAAATCGGGCCGAAAGACGATAGCTGCAATAGAGGATGACGGGGGTAGTGATACTGTAGCATCGCTTGCTAACAGTCAAAAGTCATTGGAGCGTAAAGTTGATAAGCTGATCCAAAGTATTCACGCTATGCAGGTAGGGTGTGAAACTTGTGGAGGATCTCACCTGACGAAAGACTGCGACGATCGGCCGATGATCCAGACACAGAGCGTTAACTTCATGAACCAGAGGCCGGGAAATAATTACCATGGAAATAACTACCAGGGGAATAATTCAAATTACCAGGGAAACAACCGAGGAAATTTCCAAAGACAGAACCCACCGGGGTTCTATCGGTTTAACCAGGGAAACACCAACCCGAATCCTCAGCCTCCCGTACAGATCACTCAGCCAGCAGCATAGAAGATATATTAAAGAGTTTCATGCTAAATGTGCAACAGAATCAAGCTAATAACGAGCAAGTTCAAAGAAATCAGCAAGCATCGATCCAGAATATTGAGCGTGACTTAGGTAGATTAGCTGAGGTTGTATCAGGACGTCAAAGTGGGTCACTACCAAGCAATACCCAAAAGAACCCCAACGTGAATCAGAATCACAATGAGCATGTTAAGGCGATTACCACTCGCTCAGGTAAGATGGTCGGGGTTATGGATACATCACATTCTGACAGCTCTGTTATTGTGCAGGATTGGACTTCAGATGACGAGGATAACACGAAGAGATCAAGCCAAACGAAAACACCCATAGCTGATTCCGTGGAGAAGGAGACGCCACCACCGGTCGCTAAGTCATCAAAGCCAAAGCCAGCGCCTCTGAGGGATTACCAACCAAAAATCCCCTATCCTAATCGTCTACGGAAAGAACGCATGAAAGAGCAGTATGGTAAGTTTGTTGACTTATTGAAGCAAATTAGGATTAACGTGCCTCTTGTTGATGTCATTGCAGGTATGCCTAACTATGGGAAGTTTCTGAAGGATATAGTGTCGAATAGGAAGAAGTTGGAGGACGCGACCACATTGCCACTCGGTGAACAGTGTTCAGCCATTCTACAGACGAAGGACATGCCTCCTAAGCTTGGAGATCCAGGGAGTTTCATTATCCCTTGCTTTCTTGGTTCTGATACTGTATGTAATGCATTAGTTGATCTAGGTGCTAGCATTAATCTCATGCCACTCACCTTATACTCTAAGCTAGACCTAGGTGAACTTAAGCAGACCAGGATGTGCCTTCAGCTTGCAGACCGTAGCTTTAAGTATCCTTTAGGCATAGCGGAGAATGTCCCAGTTAAGGTAGATAGGTTTGTCTTTCCTGCTGACCTTGTCATCCTAGAAATGAAAGAAGATAGCCAGATTCCACTCATTCTAGGACGACCATTCCTTAACACTGCTGACGCCATAGTTCATGTATCTAAAAGACAACTCAATCTAGGCATTGCTGATGACAGAGTCACATTCTCCATAGACAGGGCAATGACACACGCACACACGGCAGATGATTCGTGTTTCTCTATTGATGTTATAGATGATTGCCTGGATTCTGAGCTGGATCAGCTTCTGACCTTGATGAGTAATGAGGCGTGCACGATTGATCCTGATGTGGTAATGCGAAATCTCGAAGATCTCCTATGTGCAGACGTTGTTGACACCCAAGAGACCGATGGAGAAGTCGAGCCACTCGCAGTTAACGAGAAGATCCGTATTAAGACATCTCTTGAAGAGCCATTTACTCTTGAGCTTAAACCTCTTCCCGATCATCTTGAGTATGCGTTCTTACAAGGAGAATCTTCTCTCCCTATCATCATTTCATCTGCTCTCTCCCCTGATGAGAAAGGCAGATTGATTCATCTTCTCAAAGCCCATAAGCGGGCAATCGCCTGGAAGACTGCTGACATTCCAGGGATCGTTCCTTCCTACTGCACGCACAAGATTCTCATGGAGGATAACTATAAGTCATGTGTGCAGAGACAGAGGCGGCTGAACCCTAATATGACCGAAGTAGTCAAGAAGGAGGTCATCAAACTCCTCGATGCTGGGATTATATACCCTATTTCTGACAGCCCATGGGTCAGCCCTATTCAGGTGGTCCCTAAAAAGGGAGGCACCACTGTTGTTCGAAACGAGAAAGACGAACCCGTCCCTACTCGCGTGGTCACTGGATGGAGGGTATGCATAGATTATCGGAAACTTAATGATGCTACCCGAAAGGACCACTTTCCTCTTCCCTTCATTGACCAGATGTTAGAGAGACTAGCAGGGAACGAGTTCTACTGCTTCCTTGATGGTTTCTCTGGCTACTTTCAGATTCCTATCGACCCAAAGGATCAGGAGAAGACCACCTTCACCTGTCCTTTCGGGACTTTTGCTTACAGGCGGATGCCTTTTGGTCTCTGCAACGCTCCTGCGACTTTCCAGCGTTGTATGACAGCCATCTTCCATGACATGATCGAGGATTGCATGGAGGTTTTCATGGACGGCTTTTCAGTATTCGGCAATTCCTTCGATTCATGTCTCTTGAACCTTGAGCGTATCCTGACTAGATGCGAGGAGTCTCACCTTGTGTTGAATTGGTAAAAATGCCACTTTATGGTTCGAGAAGCCATAGTTCTCGGCCATAAAATCTCAAGTGTGGGAATGGAGGTCGATAAATTGAAAGTTGACGTAATTTCCAAACTCCCTCCACCCACGAATATCAAAGCGGTTCGTAACTTTTTGGGTCATGCCGGGTTCTATAAGCACTTTATCAAAGATTTTTCAAAGATCGCCCGGCCTCTCACCCAACTTCTCGAGAAGGACGTGCCATTCGTATTCTCATCCGAGTGTATGAAGGCACATGATCTTCTGAAGCATCATCTGACACATGCGCCAATCATGATACCACCAGATCGGTCCTCGCCATTCGAGCTCATGTGTGATGCTAGCGATTATGCGCTTGGAGCTGTCCTGGGCCAAAGAAAGAATAATCACTTTCAGCCTATCTACTATGCGAGTCGCACTCTGACTGCGGCCCAGGGACATTACACTACCACTGAAAAAGAGCTTCTAGCGGTAGTTTTTGCATTCGATAAGTTTCGTCAGTACTTGGTACTCTCAAAGACCATAGTCTACACTGACCATTCTGCCCTCAAATATCTGTATGCCAAGCAAGATGCAAAGCCGAGACTAATTCGTTGGATTCTACTCTTACAGGAATTCGACATTGAGATCCAGGACAAAAAGGGGGCAGAAAACCTAGCTGCTGATCATCTTTCTCGACTCGAGAGCCCAAATCTCGAGGAGCTTAATGAGTCCACCATCAAGGACACATTTCCTGATGAATTCTTACAGATGATCGAGTCCCGTGAGGACGATGACCCATGGTTTGCTAGCATAGCAAACTACCTTGCAGCAGGTTTCATAGAAAAAGGGTTGACATACCAGCAGAAGCAAAAGCTTTTGAGTGATTCTAAGGTCTAACATTGGTATCCACCCTATCTCTTCCGTTTAGGTGCCGACTATGTTATGCGCCGTTGCGTGTCTGGTACTGATGCCAGACAAATTTTGAATGAATGTCACCAAGGACCGACCGGAGGACACTTTGGGCCAAACTACATTGCGAAAAAGGTATTAGATTGTGGTTTCTATTGGCCCACTCTCTTCAAAGATGCTCATTCCATGGTCAAGACCTGTGATGCTTGTCAGCGTGCAGGCAATATCTCGAAAAGGGATGAGATGCCCCAACAAGGAATTCAAATTTGCGAGATCTTTGATGTATGGGGCATCGACTTCATGGGTCCTTTCCCGACATCCCGTAACAACAAATACATACTCGTGGCTGTGGATTATCTTTCGAAATGGGTTGAGGCAAAAGCCCTCCCAACCAATGATGCCCGAGTAGTTGGGAATTTCCTTAAAAGCCTATTCTCTCGATTCGGTTGTCCTAAGGCGCTGATTAGTGATCGCGGATCACATTTCTGTAATCAGCAGTTGGATAAAGTCCTGAAACGTTATGGAGTGAATCACAGATTCTCGACGCCATATCACCCGCAAACGAGTGGACAAGTCGAGAACACGAATAGAGGACTTAAACGTATTCTCGAGCGCACTATTGGCTTCAACCCCAAACTGTGGTCCGACAAGCTTGATGACGCATTGTAGGCATTCTGTACTGCCTACAAAACTCCTACTGGCACGACGCCGTTTCGAATGGTTTATGGCAAAGCATGCCATCTCCCTCTTGAAATCGAGCACAGGGCATTCTGGGCCTTGAAAAATGCAAAATCTCGATTATCATGAGGCAGGAAAACACTGGTTTCTCCAGTTGAACGAGTTAGATGAGTTGAGGCTCGAAGCCTATGATAACTCGCGATTATATAAGGAGAGATCAAAGGTGTTGCATGATAGTCGTCTGAAGACTGTCAAGGAGTTCAGACCAGGGGACAAAGTTCTATTATTCAAATCCCGTCTGAAACTCACTCCAGGTAAGCTGAAATCGCGTTGGACTGGTCCTTATACAGTCATTAAAGCTTCCCACTCTGGTTTCGTTGATCTCCAGTCTGATAGTGGCTCTTTTCGTGTTAACGGTCATCGTTTGAAGTTATACAATGAGGCAGAAGGACCCGAACAAGAGGAGGTCATGGACACCTTCCCCAAATAATTAATTTTAGGGGCGAGTCGAGCTCAAGACTCGGAAATAAACAAGGCGCTCTCGGGAGGCAACCCGAATTTCTGTTTCTTTAAGTTTTATTTTAGTTATTTTTGTCTTGCATTATCTTATTTTTATTTTATTTTATTCGTGTGTTTAGTCTAATATGTGTTGCTTCTCTTTTTACAGGTTTTATGATTTTATTTGTCATGTGTGCTTTTTCAGCTATTAATGCTTGCTGCTGTGAGTTGACATTTACCGCCGCTGTCTTATGTTATTGCTGCTAACCCTAAGGGAGTATTGTTCCTTTACTCTCCCTGTTCTTTCCATATATTTGTGCTCTATCTGTGATTGCCTTGGGGACAATGCAAAATTATGAGTGTGGGAAGGGGGTTAACTACTTTAACCATTATTTGTCCTATTAGTATATCATCTCTATGCACTTTAATTTTTTTTATTTTAGCAAGTTCATACACTTCATTTGTATAGTGATGTTTAAATAAGTGAGAGTGTGTCTGTGAAAAGCGCTTGTCTTTAACATCATGGGTTTACTTAGCTTTCATGTTGCAGTGTTTGTGGCTTCTTGCTGATTTTTAACTATTTTCTTGGTCAGTGTGAGCTCTAATGACCTGGAAATTGCAAAAAGTCTTGCATGTTATGTTAATCCCTGTGATAATTGTCAGCGAGTCGGTATCCTGAGATACCATCTTAAATTACAAACAGCTGAATTCTGACAAAATAGGTTGAGATTGATTTAAAAAAAAAAAAAGAAAAAAAAGAAAAAAAAAGTGATTAAGTAACTAAATGTGGCCTTTGGTTCTCGAACAAGTAAACTTCGAGGGGTGTTTAACATCTGATCACCTAAAACCATCTGGTTTGGGATCGGTCAAGTAGAAAGTTCGTTACATGGGATCCATCGAAAGTCATAGGTTTCTTGAATCCAAAAAAAAAAAAAAAAAAGGTTGAGAAATCATCAATAAGCCTTGAGTCAGAAAAGTTTGAAGGGAAAAGATTAATAAAGCATGCAAGGATGAGTGATTTGTAGGTTTAATGAGTTTAGTCAAGTGATTTTGGATTCTGTTAGAGTCAGTGAAAAGTTAGAGCGGATTGGTACACAAACATGTGCATGAATCTAAGTTATCTTGTGTTTGTTGAAGTTGAGTTATTTTTGCAGGCGTCCCTTTTAACTATTTAAGCTTCGTATGCGTCTGAATTGTGTTTGCTTGTTTAAATTGTTTCTTTTGAGATGATTTGCTTGAGGACAAGCAAGGTTTAAGTGTGGGAAGTTTTGATATTGTCTCATTTATTCATATAATTATTCAACAATATCATTCTTTTTATGCGCTTAAACATATAAGTTTTGATGCTAAAAGTTCATTTTCTTGTCATTTTTTATCTGCAGGTTTAATTGTGTACAAGACAAGATAATGAGATGGTTATTTGATCTTAAAGTGAAAAATATAAGAGTTTGCAAGCAGGTCCAAATAAAATTAAAGATTTGAGCTTTCCAAAGTCCAATACCCAACGGGCCAAAGTCCATAATCTATGATATTAGTCCATTAGGGTTTTGTTAAATATATATTTTTTATTTTTTATTTTTAATTAAAAAAAAGGGGGGTAGGCGGATTGTTGTTTTAAAAAAGGGAGGAGATCATGATGGGAATAATTCTTTGGAGAAGAACTTTGATAACTCTCTCTGGTGGTTGGCTGCGCAGAGAAAAAAGAAGGAAACAACATTCAAGCTTTATTTTTTTTTTTCTTTCTTGTCTTTTGCTTGGGGGAGGCGCAAAGCAAACAGAAACGATATTGATATTGACTTTGTATGTTTTCTTTTCTCCATCAACATTAAGTTATTTTATTTATTATTTTTTTCTTTTTCTTGTGGTTCATGCGCAGCAACAAAACCAGCAAAATTGCTTTTGCTTTTGTTTTTAATTTTTTTTAAAAATAATTATGTTTAGTTTTATTAGTTATATATTATTGTTAGTTATTAATTTAATTATGGGCTAAATTTATTGTTTTTGTCATTGATGAACGAACCCTAGATTTAGGTTTGTTTTTATTATTGATTGAGTTTTGTTTATGCCTAGTCGTGAACCTTGAATTATTTATCTTAATAATTATTGAGTAGTTTACTATTACATTGTGTCATGTTCTGAAATTATGACTTGCACGTGTAATTAGTTTTATCTTATCGTTTGCTTGTTCTGAAATTATGACGGTTGCATGCGGTTAGGGTAATCAATTATTCTGAAATTATGATAGTTGAAACTGCTTCTCTAATAACACAGATAAAAGTTTGAGTTCAATTCACCAATAAAGAAAGTTAGCGTGTTTTGAATAGATTAGGTTATAATCGGATTAGTAGGGTTGATGGTCTATGTTAGCTCGAAATTTCTTAAAAACACTATCAATCAATTGCACTTTCAAACGAACCAAATCTAGGGGGAGTGATTCAATGATAAATACATTTTAGTTATTTGACTCTATTCTCTTAATTAGTTATTTCATAGTTTTTTTTTATAAATTTTTGTTAGTTACTATTAATTGTCATTTTAGTTTGAGTAATTTAGTTTACTTTGCCGTATCAACGGTATCCAAAAATAAAAAAAAAAAAACAAAACAAAACCACCTTTTTACTCGTTTGCATTTTGTCCACTTTATTTTTGCTAGAGTAATTTTAGTTAGTATAAATTGCATTTTCCGTTCCCTGTGGAGACGATCCTGGTCTTACCAGTTTATTGCTATACGATCGCGTACACTTGACTCAGAGTTTATCGGTCGATTTGGTCAGATTAGAGTTTATAAATTTAAGACTGATATTTCCGTATCAACCTCTCATTGGTTGAATTCTCCTACAACAACAGTTACCTTTCCACAATCAAAATGGCACCATTCGAGTTCCTGTACGGAAGAAAGTGTAGGACTCCAACTTGTTGGAGGGAAACAGGAGAAACTCCAATAGCTGGTCCTGCCTTATTGCAAGAAACCAATGAAAAGATCCAACTCATTAGACAGTACATGAAAACGGCACAAGATCGGCAAAAGAACTATCACGATCGCCGTTATAAAGCGATAGAATTTCAGAAGGATGAATGGGTATAGTTAAAGGTTTCTCCGATGAAGGGAGTTACAAGATTTGTTAAGCGAGGAAAACTATCACCTCGGTTCATAGGACCCTTCAAGATACTAGAAAGAGTTGGTAATCAGTCCTATCACTTGGAGTTGCAGGAAGAATTATCAGGTGTTCACCCGGTCTTTCACGCTGGATACTTAAGAAAGAGTCTGGTGCCCGAAAGGGAACCATGGACTGATCATGCGAAGATAAAAATTGACGAACGACTAAGGTTCGTTGATGAATCGGAGTGCATCTTGGAAACAAAAGTCAAGAAACTCCGCAACAAGGAAATCAGGATGGTGCTGGTCAAGTGGAAGCATCATCGGGGAGCTAATCATACTTGGGAATCGGAAGAAGACATGAAGACTAAGTACCCAAGTCTGTTTAGCGCAGCATGACTTCGCGGACGAAGTATAGGCGTGGTGGAGCCCATGCTGTAACATCCCTACTTTTCAATATAATTTACGATTTTAAGACTCAAATATTTTTTTTAATGAAAGATTATATCAATTTAAGTCAATTTCGATCATTATATGAGTTAAATAAGAAAATACGAAGTTGAGGGGTATAATGGGCAAATGGGGCCAAATTAAAAATAAAAGAGAGAAACTCTTTCATTTCCACAAACTCACTCTCTCACTACTGTCTCTCTCTCTAAATTGATTTCTCTCTCTACTCTCTCTCTCTCTCGGCTTCAAATCAAGAACACAAGAATCAACAATTTCAAGTGTTCAAAAGTTGGATTCAAGTAGCAAATTAGGAACTATAACTGCTGCAACAAACAATTTGAGGTAACAATCTCCCTATATTACGGAATTTTGAAGTTTTGGGTCGGTTTTTATGAAAACCGATTTCTAAGATTTAAGATGCAAATGTTTATGCATGTTGTATATGATTGTTGTAATGTTAAAATCGAGCATGTATGATGTAGTATACAAAATCTCAGAATCAGATTCACACTCTAAGTATGATTTTTGGAATTATGTGTGTGTTTTAGTGTGTGTTCTTCAAACTTGTAGAAAAATGGACACAAATCAGAGATTTTTGGTACATTAAGGCATGTTATAAGTTGATATAGTGCATATAAGTTCAAATTTGCAACGTTAGACTCAAAACATGCAAAACTGGTCCAAATATAAATTTCTGGAAAAAGTTGGAAAATAATAAGTATGAACTCGGACTGATGATCCATCCGAATTCGGATCCGTACCCAGTTCGGACCTACAGTGATTTCGGATTCACCCCAATTCGGTCCAACTATGATTTCGGTCCATACCCAATCCGGACCCGTCCCATTTCGGATCAATCCTAATTCGGACACTAACCTATTTCGGACCTACCCCATTCCGGACCAACACCCAATTCGGACCATCCAAATTCGGTTGTGGTCTGAATTCTGTTAGAATTTCATTTAAATTACAGAATGTAAGTTTTAAGCAATTACTGACACAAAATTACTATTACACTTACTTCACAGATCATTGTGGTGTTATCAAAACACACATTGATTCAGAGACACGATACACTGTACCAATCACTGTGAGTAACAGATTGTCATTCTAACATTTATTGTTTTTGCATTCATGTTTATATATTCAATGGCATGTTCTCATTGTTCATTACATCAATTGGCACTCATGATTACTTTGTTGTTATGATGCACACTCGTACTTGACATGTAACACACATGTAGCCAGCGTTCATTTGAAAGTGCATCTAGTTACATCATGCTTGCACTGCATGATCATTACTTCACAATCTGATGCGACCTGGACTGGGGCTGACAGCAGGCCACTGTCGGGGACTGATCATCCCACTCGTTATCCTGGTCTCGTTCGGCACATCCCCGATCAGCATATTGAACTGCCAACCCATGCTTGCACCGCATGGTTTACACATACATTGAGGCTTACACTGCCTGTTTTCACATACATGGGGCTTACACTGCCCATGGTTAAGCATTGCTTGTAAAGAAATATTTGTTGTTTGCATAATCTGTTATCTCACTAAGCTTTAGCTTACAGTTGACTCACAATGTTTTCAGGCAAAGGCAAAAGTGTAGCAGGACCTTCTACTTAAGACTATCACTTCAATATCCCGGAGACTTTAGAAGCTATTGGTACTTGAATGTAATAGCTTTAGGCTGGGATTCACTACTTCTAAAACAATTTGTGATGTTGTAATAGTTAGACTTTATCACTGTAGACATGTATTCTATTGCTTTAGTGTGGAGTTACTTAATTCTGATTTAAGTATGCAATTTCAATTATCATATTATTCATTGGGTTGTTTGTTGATCCTGGTGATTCATTTATACTATCAAAACAAGAGGGTGTCACACCTTTTCAGAGAGAGCAGATTGGAACATATCCATGTTTGCCCGGGTAACGTAACCGAAGTCACGAAGATTCTCCGTTGGCACAACAGATGGTGAGTCTGTGTGGCCTGTTTCAGCGGTTGGCATGATAGTAGCCGCAATAGAACTTTCTTCCATCATTCCAGTGTCACCAGGTGTGACATCAGGTTAGAAGTTTCGGCTTGCTCACAAAGACCAGCAGAGGGTGAACGTGTATGTGTCCTATCAGGTTGGTTTATGTCTAGATGGATAGGCTCTAAATTTTGTGCATTAGAAAGGAGTTCGGTCAACTGGGGCTGTTGTTGACCTATTTTCAATACCTCCCACCTCTGAATGAGGTGGTGGAAGATTATTTTGTTTCTCCCTGTCAGCAAGTGAAACGGAAACCTGTTGAGAGGTATCCGAGTGGAAGAGTTGGGGTTGTGCAGTCGACGGCGGGCGGTCGTCGACTTTGTCATCTCCCAACGAATGAGAGTCGACATTTTGAGGGGATGCCCGACTGTTTGTGGGTGATGGAACGCCCTCATGTAACACCCAAGTTACCACAAACAGTACACGTCATAATTTCTTAAAATACATTTCATTAAGTAATAAATATTACTATTGTTTAATACCATAGGTCCAAATACCTGATTCAAATTACTTCAAGATACTTAATTACAAAATATATTAAAGATATGATGGTGGTCTAATCTAGCTTCTAAAATCTTCAATCAGAGTGCGGAAGATTGAACAAGCTACCCGAGACCGCAATAATCTTTACAAAATAGGCATCAGCAATAAGTCCAAAAGTCTGCAATCATCAAGTATCCGGATTCACTTAGCCTGGGACGAACTACCTGCTATGGTCATGCCCTTTTCTGCTTTTCCTGTAAAGAGAGTTGTCATGACAGAGTAAGCTAACATTGCTTAGTGAGTTAACAGAGTTCCATTAGCTTCCACACACACATATATAATACTATCAGCTCATGTCGTCAAGTCAACATGTCAAAGACGGCAAAAGATTTGGGAGATTAGCCCAATCAGTATTGCCATGTATAAGGCCGAAGCCCTACGGGAAATGTATGGAAACGATCAGATGGGAAAGGAATCTGCAGAATTCCTTCCTGTGAATGGAGATCTCACATTCGGTCAGAACAGTAAATGCAGTATGCAGATGCAAATGAATCAACAACAAGTAATCAACAAGCATGCTAAGTATTTACATAGAAAGTAAAAGAGAACATGCAGTTCAAGGCATATCAGATATCTAATTTCAACGATGTCAAAAGTAAGTTCCTATCATACAATAGAGTATTCAAGAAACAGGCAGCAATAGCAGATGTTTCCATACAATTCAGTAACAATCATCAATAAGTATTGAAACATATGCATGTACTTAATGTAATCTGTCACTCACACTAGTCCTGAGCAATGTAACTTAGTCTATTAGTGCTTAATGAATTAAGCCGTCCAATTTACTCTGTCAAACCGGCTGGTTCCTGCAGTTCTGTTTCAAATCTGGCATATCAATGTCAAGTTTATAACATGATCTATATAACGCTAATTATATTATTAGGTTATTATCATGTCTTGGTGTCGAGTCTGTGGTAGTTCCTAATGTCCCAGAGTGAGCCTATTCTTATCTTGGTCAATTAGGTCAATCGGAACTTCTTTAGGTCTATACCAGGGTATAACCTTCAGTTCTTATCAGATTACTATAGTTTCATTTGATTTACAGAGATATGGCCTTAATACAAAGCCAACCATAGTATTAGCAAAGCAAATCATGACATACAATTTCTAAGGTTTCATAACATAAAAACAAATGTATTCATGTTTTAAGTTTAGTCCCAAAGTCAAGGGTTCATATAGTGCCTGTTTAATTAATTGAGCATAAAATGGTCGTGAAACTTGTGAAGTTTATAGTGATAACAATATGAGATGCTTTTCAATTTAAAATCATGCACAAAACATAAGGCCGATCAAGAACGTGATCTGATTTACAATTCAATGCCTCCCGAACATAGTTAGCTTCGAATTTGGGGTTCAAATTTAGGGAGATTCAAACTTAAGTAGACAAATTCGAATTTAGGGGGGTTAAATTCGAATTTAAGTATACAAATTCGAAATTTAGGGGTTAAATTCGAATTAGAGTTCGAATTTAGAGGTTAAATTCGAATTAGAATTCGAATTTAGGTAACAAATTTCGAATTTAGGTAACAAATTTCGAATTTAGTCCCTTTGCATACCAAAAGTCATTAATTTAATCAATTTCGAACCTAATCTGATGATGAATTCGAATTTGTTCATGGTTCTCTCGAATTTGTTCTTCTTGTTCATCATTTAAGCATGCATTCATAGTTCAAATTCCCTAAAACGTCAAGGAACATTTATAGGTTTATTATAGGTCCATTTCTAACACATTTTCGAATTTATTACATATCCAAACATCAATATTTCGGGTCTTTAGGTTCAAATACAACAGCAACTAAAATTGAACATAAATGAGGGAGAAATCGTCACTAACCTTTGTCCAAGCTATAGCATACAAGTTTGGATGATTATAGACGTTTTCCAAACAAAATCAGGTCCTAAACGAGAGCAAATCAACTTCGAATGAAGAGCAATTGAGAAAATTCGAATATGCTCTCAAAACCGGAACAAAAAGAGAGAAAAAGGGTCGAACTTACCTCAAATCAGAACAAAATCGAACATGCAATGGCAGATTATGGTAGAGCTCGACGATATCTATCCAATGACGTATAAATCACGAGTTTTCGTTGAGCCGATTAGGAGAAAAGTTAGAGAGAAGTTCAAATTTTAGAGAGAGAGAGTCTCAAGGGGAGAATTAGAAATTTTGGCTAAACAAATTAAAGGAGTTTACATACTATATTTATAAGAAAATAGAGAATATCTGATTTTTCTAGCTAAATTTTAGGAGTTGACCATTTTTACTCCTAATGAATCTGATTTGCATTTTCAGATGCAAATAATAGTAAGGAGGTTCTAGTTTTGCTAGAATTATCTTTTTAGACTAATTTTATTCATTTTAGTCCATTTTGTCATTTTCAAGTCTTTAATTTGTCAATTAGCTAAATTTAATTATTAAATTTATTTCAGCTAATTTTGGGCAAGTTTTCATAATTAATTATAACTTAGTATAATTAACCATCTATAATGCATGTTTTCAGCTAATTACTAATAATTTAGTCAAAATTATTTAAATACCCATGGTTTGATGCTGTAATTTATATTTATAATAAATTACGGGCTGTTACACATCATCTCCTATATGCTCCTTCGAGCCTCTAACTCCCTCAGATTGCTCCTCACATTGAGCTATTGGATCATTAGATAATTTTGGTTTGATTTTCCTTTGTCTGCCACGATCGTAAGACTCGACATTACTTTCATCGTCAGAATCATCACCGCTTTCTTTGTTCTTCCCCTTATCTCCCTCAGATGATGAACTCTGTCCCTCACTGTGTATAGTGTTTTCACTCTCAGATGCTTCAGAACTCTCCCCCTTACTACTTACATTCTCTCCAGAGTCAGATTCTGTCTGACTTGCTCCAGCTATGTTCTCACTCTCATCACTATTAGAGGAATCACCTTGGGTAGAGACATCCGGTTGATGGTGTCCCATTGGCGCATGAAATTTATTTCTATAAGCAATCACCACCTCCTCTGTAGTATCAGAATATCTGAGAAGTTCCATTGGAATGGTCATCTGTTCTACAGTGGGATCCCCTTCATGAGTTTTGAAGAATCACAGTTTGAATATTTTGGAATTCTCCGGCAGATTTTTCTTCTGAATAGAAGGGTGCTTTTCCATGAAGTGCTTAATCAGATGCTGGAGGAATCTCTGAAATAGAACAAACTTCCTGGCTTTTCATAATTAGCCTTTAGCCTCCACAACATCCTTCAATTCAAGCCAGACAAATTTAGCATAGTCGTAATGTCTATCGAACGCACAAGCAAGAAATGCACGAAGAACAGATGTGCTAGCAGAATCGATATCTGCTTTCTTTCCCGTTAGACACTTGTTGATGATATTAAACATAAAGTACTAGTGTCCTTGAAGGCCCCTTGCCTGAAATAGAAAGAGTTTGTCTAACTTTTTGATGTAACCGAGAGCCAGGATGTGGTAACGAAGTTCGACTGGTTCTACATCTTCATCCCAGTTCTGTCTGTCATGCCTAGAGTTTTTGGTTGGAAATTTCAGAACTGATCGAAATGTAGGGAGATTGAATATGATAGTCGTTCTATCAATAACACTGGTGAAGTAAACCTGGTTTGCTTCGCTATGAAATGCCATATGGTACCAGAATTGTTAATGTGAGGTACGGGATAGGCTTCGGATAGAATAGGCTAGAAAGGGTGGCCTTTAAGGATCTCTTCCATAAGACTTGCATGGGTGTTTGATTTGAAGGACGTTGTATCCCATTCCCAGTTGTTTACTTCGAAAGGCAACCAGCGTGCAGAATGGAATATTTGGTCGATGGGTGGTATTCAAATGTTTGGTTGAGGGTTTGGTGGATTTATATCGATATTTGAAGTACTGGCCTTTGAATCCTGTAAGATTAACAGAAGGTTAGATACCAATCAATGGATGAAAGTATAGATACTAAGTCATTAGATAAGTGTCTGGATAGATACAACATGCTTTGTTTAGCATCGGGTATGCTTTTATTAACATGAGGACACATTAACAAAGGAACACCAAAGTCAATCATTAAAAGTCCAATGTTAAAGCAGATTGATTCACACAAGTTCGTGACCAAAGGACTAAAATCTATATAATAAGTATACAGCACCACCACTACACAACAAAATATGAGCATCATGCCACACCACTAAGACTTTTAATCAACAACCAAGCACATAAATGTGAAATGCTATGCACTAGAACCAGAAATCATATTGGCTACCCCCGTAACACAGCACATTTACCACTTGCAAAACATTTAACATGCAGTCCATATGGTACGAGACTTGATGTACAGTTGAACCAAGAAACATACTCCGAGGCATTCAAGTGTACCCTAAACAGAAAAACACGTCGAGAAATTCAAGTATACATAGCAGACACATCTCAATCCTTTGGCTAGATCACAATTTATGTAGAAGTAATCCAACACAACGAAGCATATGCTAAAATTAACTATTTCTAGATTAAAATTTTTTTTTTTTGCAAGAATCGAGTACTTCGAAACGTATCCAATATAACTTTGCCACCTATAGAATGTAGACTTATTGAACACAGAATGTCTAACAATAAACCAAAAAAAATGAAACCTTGGAGATGACTTTAAAAGTATCAAGACTTAAGCTTGAAAGGAAAAACACAGAAGGCAACCACATCTAGAAATTTCGAGAATTGAGATGTGATGGGTCTCGGATGTTGACCCTCACGACCATTTCATTTAAATCTGGGACATCCACCAGTTACTTTGCAGGCTAAACATCCAAGATTTAGTACATAAAGTAGGAAGGAATAGAAATTTTTAAACACACATCCCAAACTTTGTACTTAGCATAAAGGAACAGAATAAAAAAAAATATATTCGATACTTGAATGCTACTTAATAAAATAAAATAGAACAACACTACATTCGAGATTTGTTTAAACAAAACAACAACCCATCGACATCGTAGACTTGTTCAAAGAACTGAAAAATCATACATCCGAGATTTGTTCTTTAAATAGAACCATAACACATCGAAGATTTGAACATCCGAGACTTGTTTATTCATCTAAGATTTGAGAAGCATCCAAGACTTGTTGATGACAGAACAACACAACATCCGAGATGAGTGTTGAAAAACCAAACAACCATAATTTGTTTGCAATGCTTATGATATTTGAGAAACATCCGAGACTTGTTCATTAATTATGTAAAACAGAACAACTCCACATCCATATTTGATTCAACAGTTAGAAATCATTCACACTCGGCACTCAGAATCTTGTTCAATTCGACTCAAGGGTTTGACAAGAAAAAAAAAAGAAGAAAAGAAAGAAGAAAAAAAACGGTAACTAAATGAGGAAGATGATTAGGCTTGAACATCACACAAAACAAATAACATAACTTACCTGTTGGAGGATCAAAGTTTGAAGGAGATGAAATCGGTTGAGAGGAGGGCACCGACAATGTAACAGTGAAAAACCCTAGACCCACGGTTTGGGTGGGTCGGGTTTTACCCAAAAAAAAATTTACAATTTTAAACCCCCCCTTTTTTTAATCTTAAACAAAAGGAAAAAATTTGTTTGTTGTTGTTTTTTTTTTTAAATTTTAAACACAACAGAAAAAAACTTAAAGACAAGAGAAAAGAAAAAAACTCAAACAAATTAAAACTTAACTATTGACTCATGCTAAACACCAACAAAACAAACAAAAAAAAATTAAAACCTTTTTTTATTTTTCTTGTAATTTTAATTTTATAATTGAAAAAAAAAAAAGAACCAAGAAAAACAACAAAAAAAAAACTTTTAAAATATTAAACTTAAAATTGATCATAAACTAAACCAAAGACAATACAAAAAACTTAAAAACAAAAACAACAAAAACAACAAAAAAATTGTGTTTGAATTTTTTCTTTATAATATTTAGCTTAAAACAAAATATAACTTAAACTATCCGAAAAAATTTAAAAACACTCACAAAAAAATAAAATCTTTTGAATTTTTTTAATTGTAAATATTAAAGCGAAATATAACTGAAACTACCCTAATAAATTAAAAAAACTCACAAAAAATAAAACCTTTTTTAATTTTCTTTAATTTTAGATTTTAAAGAGAAATATATCTGAAACTATCCCAACAAATTTAGAAAAACTCACAAAAAAATATTTTTGATTTTTGATTTTTTTTATTTTTTCTAAATTTTTAACTTTAAATGAAATAAAACTTAAAAATATCCTAGAAAAAAATTTGAACTCCCTTTCTTTTATTTTTCCCCTACAAGGTTGCACACTGAAAACCGTGCAGACTTGTATTTTGGCCCGAAAGTACATCCCAACACTTACCTGATGATGACCATGTAAAGCACAACACACATTGATTTTATCAGATGCATTAATCATAAAAGATGCATTGTAGAATCGTCCAAGTTGAAGTTTATAGTACACTTACACAGTTGATTGTATTTGATGATATAGATAATAAGCTTCTTTCAAGAATATTTGAGGAATATCATCTCATTTTCAACAGGAAGATTCAGCATACCTATCTGAGTTACTAAAAACCAAAAACGAGGCTTGTCTAGGGCTTTTGTAAACATGTCAGCAAACTGAAATTCAGTACCAACAAAATATTTTATGAAATGATATCTAATATCTATGTGTTTTGACCTTGAGTGCCGAACTGGATTGCAAGATATAGAATTAGCAGCATGAGAATCACAGTAAATCGGGATATTGGAAAGCTTGTATCCATAGTCACGGAGTTGAGTTCTCATCCACAAAACCTGAGAGCAGCAGCTAGCAAATTCTACAAACTCAGCTTCAACTGTGGATGTGGAAACACAATTCTGTTTCTTGGACGGCCAACTCACTAACCTTTCTCCCAAAAACTGTATGCCTCCAGATGTGCTTTTTCTGTCTATGTGGCAACCTGCACAATCGGCATCTGAGATCGCAGTTAGATCAAGATTGGTTCCCTTGGGGTACAATAGACCATGTTCGGGCGTACCTTTATAAATTTGTTTAACAGCAGTCAGGTGTGATTCTTTAGGGTTTGCCTGGAAACGAGCACAGAGACATGTTGAAAACACAATATCTGGTATACTGGCCATGAGATACGTGAGAGAACCAATCATACCTTGATAAGTTGTGACATCAACACTTTTACCCGAAAGATCAATGTCAAGCTTACAGTTTGAAGCCATGGGAGTTGGAATTGAAGTGAAAATGTCTAACTTATACTTTTTGAGTAGCTCATAAGTATACATATACTGATTAACAAAAATCCCATCAGGAAGTTGGTTGACTTGTAATCTGAGGAAGAAAGTCATCTCCCCCATCATACTCATATCAATTTTTGACTTCATAAGGTTTGTGAAGTTCTCACAGAACTCAGGGTCAGTAGAGCCAAAGATTATATCCTCAACATATACCTGTACCAACATCACATGGGGGCCTTCCCTTTTTGTAAACAAAGTTGTGTCTACCACACCTTTTGAAAAATCAAATTCTAGTAAGAAGGTTCGAAGACTATCATACTAGGCACGAGGAGCTTGTTTTAAACCATATAAGGCTTTCTCTAGCACATAAACATGGTTCGGTTTATGTACATCAACGAAGCCCGGTTGTTCAACATAGACTTCCTCGATTAAGTCACCGTTCAAGAAAGTTGTCTTGACGTCAATCTGGTATACTATGAAATCCTTGTGTGCCGCAAACGCCAGAAATATTCTAATTACTTTGATCCGAGCTACTAGAGCGAAGGTTTCATCATAATTGATGCCTTCTTGTTGACGATAACCCTTAGCGACCAGACGTGCCTTATTCCTTACTGCGATCTCGTTTTCATCTCGCTTGTTTCTGAAAATCCACTTGGTGCCAATGATGGTACGATCATTAGGTTTGGGAACTAATCTCCACACTGTCACTCGTTCAAACTGATTCAGCTCTTCTTGCATTGCTATAATCTAGTCAGGATCCTTTAAGGAATCATCTACTTTAGTTGGTTCAACCATGCTTAGAAATGAGGTAATCAAACATTCATTTGCTCACACGCTTCTTGTCTTAACACCAGTCGATGGGTCACCAATGATCTGATCAGTTTGATGGTCCATTTTATGGTATGTGGAAGTTGTGATCTAGAAGAAACTGCAGTGGTTAGATCAGGCAGAGATGCAGTTTGTTGATCTATTATTTCTAGAGATGGAGCCACTGTGTCATCTGTCTCAGATTCTGAAACTGTAGGAAGTTCAGAAGATGATAAAGCTAGAATTTGAATGTCACCAGTTGGAGTCATATCCATTGTTGGAGAATCAGACGATGAAGTTGTTTGCAGCATGGAGAAAAACTGGAGTAATGGTGGTGGAATCTGTAGAATTATTATGAGTGGGTTAGAAGAAGAAGAAGGGAAATATTATTTATACAGTATATCAAATAAAGATTGTAAATCCTCAGGATCATGTTCTATAGAATTCATTGCAGATCCTGAAGAAATAGCATGCACAATCCTTGGTCCAGAGTTATCCACTTCAGGTGACAGCTCAGATGATTCATCGAAAGTGACATTGACACTCTCATTGACCATTCTTGTCCACGTGTTGTATGCCCTATAAGCCTTTGAATTTGCTGAGTATCAAATGAAGATCCCTTCATCGACTTTTTCATTGAACTTGCCTAGATTTTCTCTATCGTTAAGCACATAGCACCTGCATCCAAAAAACACGCAAATATTTGATGTAAGGTGCTTTCTTAGGAAATAATTCATAAGGTGTTTTGTTAAAACGTTTATGAATTATCTATCTGTTCTGATTATAGCACGCAGTTGAAACAACCTTAGCCCATAAGAACATCGATAGCTTGGAACAAGGAAGCATCGTACGAGCGGCCTCCACTAAAGTTCGATTTTGCCTTTCGACAATCTCGTTCTACTATGGATTCTGGGAAGCAGAAAATTTATGATGAATGTCATTTGACTTGAGATATGTATCAATGACCGAGTTCTTGAAATCAGTTCCATTATCTGTTTGGATTGACTGAATAGAGAGATGTTGTTGAGTTTTAACGCCTTTGAGAAAGTCAATGATCTGACTTGGAGCCTCATCATTAGATCTCAGAAACTTGACCCAAGTATATCTGGAGTAGTCATCAACTATGACCAGAATGTAACATTTTCCGTTGATGCTTTGAGTATGCATGGGTCCACAAAAGTCCATATGCAGGAGTTCGAGAATCCTTTTGGAGGATGGTTCAAGTTATAGCTTGTGAGGTGATTTCTTCATCTTTCCTTTTTCACACGGACCACAGAGATGGTCTATGTTAAATGAAAGTTCTTGCAATCCTTTCACCAAATGCTTAGACACAAACTTGTTCAGGTTGTCAAAATTCAGATGAGACAACTGTCTGTGACATAGCCACGGTTCCTTCGATGATGCTTTGGAAAGAAGACAAACGTTGTCTTGAAGCTTGAGCTTAGACACATCAATATGTATAGGTTTGATTTGCGAGACTCCGACAGGATTTCTTTACCAGAGTCATCCCTCATACTGCATTTCTTGGCATTGAAGTTTACCTCTAGACCCTTATCACAGAATTGGCCTAAGCTAAAGAGATTATGACCTAATCCTTGAACATAGTCAACACTTCTAATGGTAAGGTTGTCTAGAATTAAATCCTCATAGCCTAAGATTGCAGAGTGGTCGTTGTTCCCGAATCTAACTGAGCTGCAGTGTTGTTCGACAAAGTTAGAGGAACTCCTTCTGACCGGTCATATGCCTAGAACAACCAGAGTCCATGTACCACATTGATTTTTCTTGAAAGATTTAGTATGACAGATTAAGTACAACAAGCAAGAGTAGTAAAGATGAGACTAGACAAGAGAGCATGGGTTTCAAGCTGAATTGCTTGAAAACCTATTTTGATACAATGACCAACCGTGTTCTGAATAATGTTATTCAAAAGACTTTTCTAAATGAGAAGTGGGTCCTGAACTAGGTGATCAGAAGGCATACTGCAAAAAACTACATCAACACAACTTTTGGCACCCATTTAAATATGAGTACTTTCTTGTTAGTCACGACAGACTATCCTACTACAGCTAATAGTGCTCTTTTAGGAATCGGTTTTTCACATTGTGTTGATTGTACCATCGAACCTTTGGGAATCCACTTGTAAGTGGTAACCGAAGGTTTTGAAAAAACACATGTCGTATTAACATGAGCAGTTGTCCGTTATTATGTTTCTTAGGGTGATGTCTTTTACGTCTAGTAAGATAAGGCACAAAAACATTCATGTCAGGAATGGAATGACGAAATTTAGACGGACGTAAACGAAAAAAAGTACTAACTGAATATCGTAAAAGATCACCATCAAGTTTATCAACGTTTACATCATTCAAAATTTTGTCCTTCAACACATTAGACTCAATAAAACTAGGAATGCAAGTTTGTGGCACGTTCACCTTATTGACAAAAACACTATCGCTAGACCCATACTGCTTCTTCAAATACTCCTTTTTCCCTAATTGAGATCGCGAACCTCACTTTGCATCTAACAGAACAAAATGAGATGAGTTAGGGTTTTGAGAAGATTTTAAGCAAGTAGAAGTACCTGGGTGAGACTGTTTCTTGGTAGACTGACCATTCTTAGATGAAGAATGTGAAGTCTTCTTAGAAACAGGCTTTTTGGAAGATTTTATTTATTTACTTGGTTAATTACTCTTGTATGTGTAAATTCCAAAAAGTCAATAGTATGATGCAATGATAAATTTTTATGTTGAACTAACCAACTATAAATAAATTTTGACACTCCTCCTTGATGTTATGGCTTATCTTTGTCAATTTGTTGACATTTAGGGACCTGATGGAATTATAGAGAAGTCTCTCCATATTTTGGTAGAATCTGGTTCAATCTGTGGGCCTTTATGGGATGCATCAACTATTCCATATCCATATCCTATCAATGAAATGTTTGTTAGAGGGTATACTATTGAGTCTGTGGGTCCCTCTTTTCCCAACATTTCAGCACTAGAGGTATGTTACAATTCTATGTTCGTATTTTTTCTATAATTTTTTTGTCAACTTTCTAAATATGGTGTTCATAACTGTAAATGTGTCTTTATCAACTTTGGTTATGATAAATTTTGCTTTCGTGATGTTATATCCATGGGATCTAACATATTAGATTTTACAAAGGAACCTACTAAAAAATCATCTATTTTAATAGATAATTTTGGAAGGTTTCTTTTGGGTTTTTTTTACACAATATTGATATATGCCTCCATAGCGAAAATTTATCCAACAATTTTTTGAATGGACTAAACACCATGACACTTTATGATTTTAATTTCAATACTATGTATTTTGTTTATATCTCTTTCTATTCCTGATGTAAAACATGTATTATACCAAGACTAAAAATTTATAGTACATTTTGAGTGTTATATTGTACATGGTTATTGTGTTTTATAGGTTGGATTATAGATTTTTTTGGCAAATTCATATGTGTTTGTTATGTAGGTTACCACCTTCAATATGATCACAGAAAAACATCTATACTTCTCGTGTTTTGTTTTACATAATTAAGGTATGTAAATAAAATTGACTTGAGGTAAACTCTTTTTGGGGGTTTTAGGAACCTTAGTAGACATAACTTTAATCCTAGATTTTTTTTACGAATTACAGTTAAATGTGGGTGTTTGATATACAATTTTATGTTTTGATGCTTGCGTGCTTTTAGACTAGACTTCTACTTTGAGTTGATGCGTACTTTTGACATGTGTTTTACATAGAATGATTAAATTATGTTCTATCAAATCCATTCAACATGTATACACATATGATAGATTAAGCTCTTGCCATAACCTTTACTCACTTGGATGCCATGATTGATGATTCAATTGTTACCTTTTTTATGTGAAAGTACATCCTTGCTAATACTTTTAGCACTTGTATGCCCTTTCCCTTTTCCTTGTAGTTTTTGTGTTTTAAAATTATAGACCATTGGTTTCTTTTTCGTGAATTAAATTTGATTAAAACAATCGGTTGTTAGGCAAGACCTCTGACATTCCAGAAGTAAACAAATGTTTTAAATATTTGATTAGATTCATGCAATTTCCAGGTTCTTGTCACGGGATTTTCTTGAGTTCTCTAAAACAAAGTGAACTAGGAGTTGAATTGTTAACGGTAGTATAAACGATCAGAATTACATATACAGGGTTATTATATATTCAATAAGGGATGATTAATACAATTTTAGCATTTAGGTTTCATGAGGTATCGGAGCTTGATGAGGCAAGAAGTAGCTTTTGAAACCATTTAGTTAGACGAAATGAATGTCGTCATAAGTCATCATGTGAAGATGACTCAAGGTACAAGACTTCAAGTCTTGGGCACACAACAGACGCTAGGCATGTTAGTGAAAGAAACAGACTTACGGTAGTTCCTCTCCATGGTGATGAGCTTCAGATTCATTTGACTTGTATACAATCATTATGCTTCCTCTCTTTTGTCATGCAATCAGAATTCGCACTTAAAAAAGAACTTCTGACATTCAAAAGACTAGTTTAACGCTAATGTGAGTTTGACTTTTTAACATTTGAAATAATTTAATTTAACCTGTGTCTTGTGATAGGTGTTTAATATCATCATCCAATGTTGTGCGAATGTCATTTAATCTATACATTGGATCAATGCTGGATTTGGTGTAAACGAGAAACAGACTTATCCAATAAGGTGTTTAATTAGTATATAGAGGTCTCCTTTTTTTACCGGTGAACAAGCCAACAAATTTTCTTATGGTACCACCTCTTCTGAATGATTCTTGAAGAATTAAAAATTACAACTTGTATGGTATATGCTTTTAAATCTAATCTTCTTCACAACAAATGGTTATATGCAATGTCTAACAAATGAGACTAAGTTGCATCATAGTAGATTGGTACATGCAGAGGCTAGCAGTGCTTGTGAAGTGTGGTAGTGTTTTTGTAGCATTTAGATGGATGCAATGACATATTCTGCTTATGTTTTTTGTGCGCTTTGATTACATGGTTTGACTAGCGGTCGAGTCTACAGAACAAGATTGTTATGGAGATTTTTCCTTAATACACTTTAATTCCCATTTGCTTCAATATTATTTGTGGTCAGCTTATTTCCTAATGGTTTTTTCCCTTCACAGTTTAAAACAGTTGGCCTTTTTATTTTTATTTTTTTAAATTCTTGCACTTTCGCATATACATTTGGTATCCTAATGTTAAAGGTTTATGGTTTTTGGGATTTTTAAGTTTACTGCATTTTTTGTTGTGGAGGTTGAATCTATATTTGTATTCGAATCTTTGACCATTAAACGATCTAAATACAATATATTTTTTTTAACTTTTTATTATGTTTGGTTTATGTTTTGAAGACTCGTACCGACGCCGCAACGTGCGAGTATCATAACTAGTGCATATTAACATACGATAATCTATCGCAATTATGTGTGTGTGTTTAGTGTGAGTTTCATTATGTGTGTGTGAGTGTGTGAGATCGAGAGTGTCAGAGATCGAGAGAGAAGACGGAAGAATGTACCTGTGCCGACGAAAGAAATTAGTGACCGGAGATGGTGGCGGCTGACGGAGCAAAGATATAGGTCGGGACATCGCTTCAAGAGAGAGAGAAATGGAGATTTAAGCAGTTGAATTGAAGAAGATGAAGCAGGAAGAAGGTCAAAATATTTAGGGAAAATAAAAGAGTTGGGAAAAAAGGGCGTGTTTTTTTAATGGCATTAGGAGCAACTTAACAGTGACAACATGGATATACCCTTGTTGCCACCTATTCCCGTAGCCTCTGATACCACTATTCTTATAGTCGAAATTGGAAAAAATTAGTATACTATCTTTTATCTATCTTAGAGGTGAGCATGGGGCAGTTCGGTTCGGTTTTTGGCCGAAACCTAACCCAAACCGAAAATTCTGGTTTTTGAAATGGAGAAACCGTTTGGTTTCGGCTTTTTCCGGTTTTGGTTTGTCGGTTTTTCGGTTTACACCAGTGGGTTTTTGGTCTTTCGGAAACGGTTTGGTTTTTGGGTTTAAACCCCAAAAATCTTAGACATTTTTTTTTTTACTAAAATTGAGTTTTTGTTTACTAAACTTATGCTTTTATTTACTAAAGTTAAACACTATTTGATAAATCATTACAAACATAATTGCTTACGTTTTGAATTTTAATCGACTTATTTCTTAGTTTGATACTTGAATATAATAAAGAATATTAAATATTAATTTAGTTAGTTTGATACTTTAATTTACTAAGCTTATTAACTTAGGCTTTGAAGTAATTTAAGTAATTTCATCATGTTGAAATATAATAATAATGTTCATACCAATTATTAAGCATTCTCTCCTTCACATATAATTAAAATAAACATAACTATTAACAATGTCAATTAATTAGCAATTTAACCTCATAAATATCAATTACATATATAATTGAAAAATGCTTCCTGTAATATAGGAGTAGGACATAACATTTAATATGAGTGAAAATAAAAATAACTCAATAAATATATAAAGGAATAACTGCGCAAAAAACCCCCCAAGTTGTTAGGTTTTGGTGATTAAAACCCAAAACCAAATTATGTTTCATAAAAAACCCCGAACTAACTATAAATCATTAAATCAAGGTTTTAGTAATGGGTAACCGGTTGATACCGGTTATTACTCCTACGTGGCATCCAGGTTGGTTTATTATGCCTACATGTCAATCCTAGTAATTTTTCATTGGTAAGGTTTTAAAAGAGAGCGACTGTTTAAGAATAGAGCGACTTTGATTTTATCCATGTGAGATTAGAATGAATCCCTAACTGCAGACTTGGAAGCAGCCCAAAGTGCATTCCTATTCCACTATGCCTCTTCTTCAAATTAGCATAAATGTGTTGTGCACATTGTCTGTGTTGAGCATATGGTATCAATTCTTTAACAGCTTCAATTAAGCCCTATGACATTAAACAGTTAGTAAGTTAAACATGTTCAAATGACATCGATAGCCGCTCTCTTCTTGAACATAGTCAACAAGCTTATGGCTTTGTTCTCTTTTGAAACCCTACAAATGAAACATTACAACTAAGCATTGACATGTAGGCATAATAAGCCAACCTGGATGCCACGTAGGAGTAATAAATAGTATCAACTGGCTACCCATTACAAAAACCTTGATTTAATGATTTTTAGTTAGTTCAGGGTTCTTTTATGCAACGAGATATATACATTCCTTATCTGATTTTAAATATTTTGATAAATGTGATGAACTACGTGCTCATTTACTTGAATTAAAGAACGAAACGATTGCTGAAAAAGAACAATCCACTGTGTATAAAAATAATTGGTTGAATGAGCACAATCTTTTAAAGAAATTCTTGTGTGAAAAGTCGGTGATAAGAACACCTACGTTCAGAGTTGTGTTGATACAAGCACTGAGGAAAAGAGTTCTTTAAAGTCTGAATTATCTGTACTAATAAAACATTTTGAGTCTTTAAACGTTGAGAATTTAGAAAATGAGAGAAAATTCAAAATCATTGAAAAAGAGAGAATATGTTTGTACTCCCAAATCAAGGACCTTGATGATAAGTTCTTAAAAATGGGACAAACAAATGAAACTATTCATCTCAATCAACCAAAAGAAACTAGGTTTTGCCATTCCAAAGAAGGAATCAGTTTTAAAAATCCTACGTTTTTGAAAAAGGGTCAATTTGTTTTACCAATGTTATGTGATCGGAGATACATGGGACGAGGGTATGAAGAAAGCGTTCATCGATCGACAGAAGATGTTTTATCCCCGGAGGAGGTTAATAGAAAAGACACTGAAAACAAGCAAGTTCCCTTTGTCTATGAAAAGCTAAATGATAGTTACCCTTAAAGAGTACCAACTCTTGAGGATGACTTCTTTGATAGCTATTCAAAAGCAGAGATGAATGCTAAACCTGTTAAACCCATTCGACATCATTACATTCTGATTGCTATTCAGGAACACAAAATTCATTTTCTGGAGGAGGAGTCGAGGAGAAGCTACTACCAGTCAGGATGCTCTTCTTGTGAGTGAGGAAAGATTTGCTAAAGAACATTTTGAACAAGTTGTCGAGTTGATCCACTATAAAGAGCGGTATAGTGATGTTTTAAAATTTTTAAACTCCAGCTCAGATGTTTCAAAAATTATTCCTCCTATCAATGACCATATTTCTTAAAATGTTTCATCAAATGATAAAGGTATAACAAAAGTTGAAGTTCCTGTCAAAGTTCACAAAGGCGAGTGTTCTAAATCTTCAAAACCCCCGGTTTTCAAGAGGACTAAGAGTTTCCCAAAGTCCTCAAAGAAACCTTCTCGCACAGGAACATCTCTAATTCTAGGCCTTCTCAACATAGCAACTCAGATTGTTATGTTCCCACAAATCATGCAAGGAGGATTCCTGAAATAACTTTTAGGCACAAAAAGGCGTCAGTCAAACCTGTTATACATCATAGGGGAGATTATTAATAAAACCTGTTTGATGCACTTAAGGGTATAATTTAAGGCCATATAAATGCTTTATTTAAACCTGAAAAATGATTTGCAATATAAGTCAAAGCTGCTTACCATGTTGCATTTGGTGCAAGTAAGGCAGATTGTCCAAGCTGTTCTATTCTGTTGAACAGGCTGGACAAAAACTGTCCACGCTGCTCATATCTGTTGAGCAGCTTGGACCAAAACTAAGTGTTACATTCTTTGAGAAAAGAACCTTTTCTTTGTGAACAAGTTAGAAGTTAATTGGATAAGTTTAGTGAATCCTTTTTTGATATTATACGTTATAAGGATAAGGAAAGGTATACACATTATGGAATATGTTTCCATGTCATCATGTATTGTCTTGGACGAAAAGATCAGTTTGCAAGTCGAAGACAATGTGGAAAATGTAACATCCCTAATTTTCAATTACTTGTAATAGACAATTTAAGACTCAATTATTTGTATTAATGAAATATTATGTCAATTTAAGTTAATTTCGATCATAATATCAGTTAAGTAAGAAGATACGAAGTTGAAGGGTATAATGTGCAATTGCGTCAAAATGACAAATAAAAAGGGGGAAAAGCTTTCATTTTCACCATCTCCTTCTCTCTCTACACTCTCTCTCTAACCGACTCCCTCACCCTCTCTCTATCTCTCGGGTTTTATCAAGAACACCCAAGAAATCAACAAATTGAAGTGCAAAAATCAGGATTCAAGTGATTTAAAAGGAACTATAAGCATTGCAACAAACGATTTGAGGTAACGTTCATCCAAACTTGCAAATTTTGATGATTTTTGGTTCGGTTTTTGTGAAATCCGAATCATAGGATTTTGATGTCTAAAGTTAATGCATGTTGTATATTTTTGTTGCAATGTGTAAATCGAGCATGTATGTACTAGTATACAAAATTTCAGATTCAAATTCCACTCCTAAGTATGAATTCTGGAATTATGTGGGTGTTTTAGTGTGTGTTCTTCGAAGTTTGTAGAAAATGGACAAAAATGGGTTGATTTGGTATGTTAGTGTTATGATATAAGTTGATATAGTGTATATTAGTTCATATTTACTATTTTAGTTACTGAAACATGCAAAAATGGTCCAAACATAATTTCTGGAAAATCTGGTAATTATTAAGTATGAACTCGGTCCGGATCCATCCGAATTCGGATCCGTACCCAGTTCGGACCTACAGTGATTTCGGATTCACCCCAATTCGGTCCAACTATGATTTCGGTCCATACCCAATCCGGACCCGTCCCATTTCGGATCAATCCTAATTCGGACACTAGCCTATTTCGGACCAATGCCTACTTCGGACCCCCCCCCCCCCAATTCGGACCTAGGGGCATCCGGATTTCGGACCATCCGAATTCGGATGTGGTCCGAATTCAGTTAGAATTTCATTTAAATTACAGAATGTAAGTTTTAAGCAATTACTGACACAAAATCACTATTACACTTTACAGATCATTGTGGTGTTGTCTATTTACATCATGCTTGCACTGCATGATCATTACTTCACAATCTGATGCGACCTGGACTGGGGCTGACAGCAGGCCACTGTCGGGGACTGATCATCCCACTCGTTATCCCGTCAGGTTCGGCACATCCCCGATCAGCATTTGAACTGCCAACCCATGCTTGCACTGCATGGTTTACACATACATTAAGGCTTACACTGCCTGTTTTCACATACATGGGGCTTACACTGCCCATGGTTAAGCATTGCTTGTGAAGAAATATTTGTTGTTTGCATAATCTGTTATCTCACTAAGCAATTAGCTTACTGTTGACTCACCATGTTTTCAGGCAAAGGCAAAAGTGTAGTTGGACCTTCTACTTAAGCATATCAATTCAATATCCTGGAGACTTAGAAGCTATTGGTACTTGAATGTAATAGCTTTGGGCTGGGATTTACTACTTTCAAAACAATTATGATGATGTAATAGATAGTCTTTATCACTGTAGATATGTATTCTATTGCTTTAGTGTGGAACTGCTTAAATCTATCTTAAGTATTCAATTTTAATTATCATGTTAAACTTTGGGTTGTTTGTTGATCCTGGTGATTACTAATTATAATATCAAAGCAAGAGGGTGTCACAGAAAATCAGAAGCTGGTTACACTGCCCAAGCTATTCTGATACATGAAGACAAAGTGGATATTTGAAATGGGTGACATACCATTTCTTATATCAAAATGGCTCTACAAGAAGGAAAAGAAAAAGATTCTGCAATATAGGGACAAATGATGTTTTGTCAGAATGTGCAGAAAAGTGGTTTTGTTTTTTTTTTTTTTTTTTTGGAAAGGCTCTCCACTAACTCTGCATCGAATGAGGAAGGTTCACCAGTATTCTCTGTGAGAGTATAATAGGAAGCTTATAAGGAATGTGAGATAACCAAGAGTGAGATATCCAGGACGTGCAAAGAAGTGTGTTTTCATGCATGCAAAGTCTGCTTAGAATAAAACAGTTGAGTGTCTCCAAACTGTTCTTGTTCAAGCTGTCTGTCTGTCTTGTAAAATCGGTGAGTCCATCTTTGTGAGTGTATTCATAGTAACTGGTATGAGTGTGTCTTAGATTAGTAGTCTATATGTTGTTTCCGTCATCTCAGCTTGGACCATTCCGCAGTTCAAGCCTTTTTGTAATTAACACTTGTTGATAATATACATACAAACATTGAGAAAGTGTGTTAAAATTTTTAAATAGCTGTATTCACCCCCCTCTACAGCTTATAGCAACATACTAGGGAAACCTTTTGGGACCTACAACTGGTATCACAATAGTTTAGAGTGTGTGTTAACTCTATATCTCTCATTATTCCCTATTTCCCACCATGGACAACAGTGCTGCCAGCTTCTCTTCCTACCATGACAATGGGTCAATGGCAAAACCTCCCAAGTTCAATCATCAGAACTTCTCTGGTTGGAAGTGCTAAATGATACTCTATTTAGAGAATCTGGATGTACTACTACTAGAGGTAGTGATGGAAGGTCCCTTTGTGCCAACTTCTGTCACTACTATATTTCCTGCTGCTGAAGGAGCTGTTCCTGAAGTCAGGACTATTGAGAAGGCTAATGCATTATGGTCTGATGAGACAAAAGGCTAGTTGCTCTTGATGCAAAAGCTAGGAACAACCTTGTTATTTCTCTACCTGATGATGTGTTCAAACAGGTTGAAAAAATGAAGACTGCAAAGGAGATGTGGGATACTTTGTGTACCGTCTATGATGGTCCCACTATCACACTGGAACAATCTTGTTAGACAGTATGAACTGTTCTTTGCAAAGCCAAAGGAGACTCTTACTGAAACCTATACCAGGTTCACTGCCATGATCAATGATCTCAAAGCTGTTGGGATCACAAAAGACAGTTTAACTCTGGTAAACAAATTTTAGGACATTTTGCCTGAGGAATGGAATTACTTCTCTACTATCCTCAGAAACTCTGGCACCATCAGAGGCATGGATCTTGTGAACCTTTATGGATCTTGTTAAATGATGAACAATCAAGGCATTAGAAAAAAATGCCTCCGAGATGTCCAAAAGAGGTGCTGCCTTAGTGGCCAGCGTGAGACAACCTGCTGGTCAGGTTTGTGATGTGTTCACACAAGCCGATCAACAGGCTGATGATGAAATGGAGGAAATGTCTAAGGAAGAGGACAGTGAAGACCTTACTGAGTTTGATGATGAGCAAATGATTGCTATGCTTGTCAGAAAATTCAATAAGAAGAGGTTTGGTGGTAAGATGCTGAAAAAGAAGTCAGGTTCCATCAAGAATAAGGCATTTGACAATACTAAGGTTGAGTGCTTTAAATGTGGCAAAACTGGCCATATAGCTGCTGACTGTGAGTATAATGCTGTCACACCCCGTTACCCCGGTCGGCAACGAAGCGCGACGTCGCGGAAGCATAACCATAATCATAACGAACGACCACTATATGGACGTTTTTAAAATACATCGTTAAAACTTTAGAATATAGCAATGTTTTACATAGTCTAGTGTGAAGAAAAGAAGTTCGCATAATACAGAGATTTAATTACGTAATTAAAGTATCCAAAATAATGCAGCTAAATCTTCGTTAATTTTGAATATGCATGCGACTCCATGGATGCGGATGCTTGAAAGTAAATACGTCCGAAGGCACACTTGCCTTAATTTCCTGAAAATACACGCTAAAATACGTCAACAAAAAATTGTTGGTGAGCTCATAGGTTTACACGTAAATCTGACTTGTATGGACAACAACAGTAAAATTTGAATTTATAAAATCATAAATTCCATGTTATATATTACATATAAACCATCATGCAACCGAAGGTTAATTAAAATGAGTTTGCCCTGTGCAGTATTCCCATACGTAATACCGTGTGTTAAATATATATGCACTCACTGTTAGCCGACCCGAACTAACCTGAATGGGGGACATGACTCCCGATAGATCTATCCACAATATATTCACGCTTACAAATAAATACAATTAATGGTTCATGATATAAGGGCGGATAGAACCACATGTGTACTACATAATAGAAATGAAGTTGTTTTCGTGTCCATATAAAAACTAAGCTTGTATTTCAACCCCAAAGCATAACATTGTGAAAATTGGGGCTATGAGTTATCACCGAGCTTGCGAAGGCAAAAACGAGCGTAATATTTAGCGAAAGTGGATGGATGATGCACCGAGTGAGTTTAATCGAGCCCTAAATGATAATAGGGACTTAATATCTCTAATATATGATAATATATATATTTATAGATTTTTATGTCTTAAATCATCCAACATTACAAGTTTATAAATAAAACCCGCTTAAAACGTCATATATATAATTTTCCAGCTTTTTCGGAGGTTTTTCGGCCTACTTTGAGGCTGTTTTTGACCAAGCTCCAAAATGTTTTAGGCTTTGGTTTTCTAGGACATTAAACTAATATATACAAAGGATTTTTAGAATCAATAACGGCCATTTTAGGTTGGTGAAAAAGCCCGTTGAAAACCCTATGTTGACCATTTTTGAGCTGTCAAACTTTCGGTTTCCTAAAAAATTTCTGGAGGTCTTAAACTCAAAAATAAATTATGAAAACTTCCAAATCTATACTTAAGACATAGATCTAACTTTTGAGACAAGAATCAACTCATTTCGATAAGTTATGAATTAGTTATGATTTTTCAAAGTCGATATAAATTTTCTGCCGAAAATCCGCAGTTTATAAACTTGAAATAACGTAAGATTCTTGTTGTTTATTCAAAGATTACTTGTATAAAAGTTATAATATACATATATATCACTTGTTTTCATTATATTTACACTTATATGATGTGTTTATATATTTATAAACACATTTGAAGAAAACAACTTAAAAACAAAACTAGAAATTTATAAACTTGAGTTTTTATGAAACTTGTTGTTGTTGGTGATTATATATATTATGCAAGACTTATATAAACATAAATGTATGATGAAATAAGTTAGTATTTACTTACTGTGAAGTGTTAGGAGTATGAAATTGAGAAGAAGTTGGAACTCTTGCAAGATTTGGACCAAGAACACTTGAATGTCACCAAGAACACTTGAATGAAAATGTTTGTAGTGTGTGTGTGTGTGTGGGATCCGGTTTTTAGAGAGAGAAAGAAGGGTTTTGGTGTGAAAATAATGAAAGGGAAGCTCTCTATTTATAGGCAAAGTCTTGGTCTTTCAATTGGAGGTGGAGTGTAAGATCATCTTTGAATTGAAAGGAGGATGGTGTAGAGGGATTTGATGTAGAAATGTTGAGCAAAAAAATATTTATCAAGTCCTTTATGTACCTCCTATGGGCAGATTTTTGAAGATATTATCTTGTATTTTCATTTTTTTTTGTATAATTGTATTTAGAATGTATTCTTGTATTTCCCTTTTTATGTAAATTCATAAATACGTTTGAATGCATTTGTTTAATGAATTGTTTTAGTGTTGCATAATTAATGTTAAGTAAGTGTATTAATGCATGATTAGTGTCACTAATCATAATTTAATTATATACTTAGTTGAATTAATCCTTTGTATCGTAAATCGATTGGATTAATTGATTTCCCGATTCATCGCACCGATGAATTTGATTCTAATTGAGTTGAATTTCCTTATGAACATTGTTAATTACTTTGATTTATTTCTAATGACCACTGATTAGGTTATAATTGACTATTAAATACAGATTAGGTCGTAGTTGCTAACCTGGATTAATACCGGATGTTACAGTCTCCTCCTGTTAAGGGAATATCGTCCCGAAATTAGCTCGTGTTCTCCACTGCTTGAGTATTTGAGAACAGCTGAAGGTATTTTTCTCGAAATTGGTCTTCGGGTTCCCACGTAAACGCAGGACCTCGCTTAGAGTTCCATCTGACTTTTATTATCGGGATCCGGCTGTGCTTTAGTTTCTTGACTTCTCGGTCCATTATCTCCACGGGTTGTTCAATGAAATTCAACTTATCATCTAGCTCTAGCTCATCCATAGGTATAACGAGTGTTTCATCAGCCAGGCACTTCTTAAGATTGGACACGTGGAAGGTATTATGAACGTTACTAAGCTCTGGGGGCAGATCGAGTCGGTAGGCTACCGGGCCAATTCTTTTGGTGATCTTGAATGGTCCGATATAACGAGGATTGAGTTTTCCTCGTTTCCCAAAACGGATTACGCCCTTCCAAGGCGAGACTTTCAACATTACTTGATCTCCCTCTTGGAATTCCAAATCCTTCCGTCAAACATCGGCATAGCTTTTCTGTCGATCCTGCGCGATCTTTAATCGGTTTCGAATCTGGGCTATCTTTTCTGTAGTCTCTTGGATGATCTCAGGTCCAGTAATCTGACTATCTCCTACTTCAGCCCAACAAAGTGGTGATCGACACTTTCGCCCATAGAGTGCCTCGAATGGAGCGGTCTTAATACTCGAGTGATAGCTGTGGTTATAGGAAAACTCGACTAATGGCAGGTGCCTGTCCCAACTTTTGCCAAGTCGATAACACATGCCCTTAGCATGTCTTCCAAAGTCTGAATCGTCCTTTCACTCTGACCATCCGTTTGCGGGCGATAGGCTGTGCTCATATCTAGGCGTGTACCTAGTGCTTCTTGCAACGATTGCCAAAATCTTGATGTGAACCGGCTGTCCCTGTCTGATATAATTGATACTGGCACTCTATGCCTTGAGACGACTTCTTTAAGATAGATTCGTGTTAACTTATCCATCTTATCAGTATCCTTGATTGGCAGAAAGTGTGCGGTCTTGGTAAGTCGATCCACAATCACCCAAATGGTGTCATAACCTCCAGAAGTCTTTGGCAACATGGTGATGAAGTCCATGGTGATGTTCTCCCACTTCCACTGGGGTATTTCTGGTTGAACTAACAATCCTGATGGTTTCTGGTGCTCAGCCTTAACTTTCAAACACGTCAGGCACTTGCTGACATATGTATTAATGTCAGCCTTCATGTTTGGCCACCAGTACATTCCCTTCAAGTCGTGGTACATCTTATCTGACCCTGGATGAATAGCATATCTTGTTTTATGCCCTTCATCCATGACCAGCTTCCTTACTCCTCCAAATTTTGGTAGCCAAATTCTGCTCATGAAGTACCGACATCCATCTGGCTTGATTTCAAACTGCTTATCCATTCCTCCAAGGCTTCATCCAGTAGATTACCCTCCTTGACTGCTTCTTCTTGTGCCTTGTGGACTTGAGAGTTTAGGTTTGACTGTATAGTCATGACCAAAGCTCGGACTCTTAATGGTTTAACCCGTTCCTTTCGGCTCAGTGCATCAGCTACAACATTCGCCTTCCCCGGATGATAACGAATCTCGCAGTCGTAATCGCTAAGCAGCTCAACCCAACGACGTTGCCTCATATTTAACTCTTTCTGATTCAGAATATGCTGAAGGCTTTTATGGTCTGTAAATACCGTGCACTTAGTTCCGTATAGGTAGTGCCTCCATATTTTAAGTGCAAACACCACTGCTCCGAGCTCCAAGTCATGAGTCGTATAGTTTACCTCGTGGATTTTGAGTTACCGTGATGCATAAGCAATGACTTTATCCTTTTGCATGAGCACACAACCTAATCCATTGTATGATGTATCACAGTAGACCACAAAATTTTCTGTCCCTTCAGGTAAGGACAGATTTGGTGCACTACACAATCTTTGCTTTAATTGTTGAAACGCCTTTTCCTGCTCTTCACCCCAGATATATTTTACATCTTTCCGAGTCAGCTCTGTTAGGGAACCTGCTATCTTTGAGAAGTTTTCAATAAATCGCCTATAATAACCAGCAAGTCCTAGAAATTGGCGGATTTTCGTGGGAGTTCTAGGAGTTGCCCAGTTCTTTATGGCCTCGATTTTTGATGGATGAACTTGGATTCCCTGGCTGTTGATCACATGTCCAAGGAATTTAACTTCTCGCAACCAAAATTCACAATTTGAAATTTTGGCGTATAACTGCTCCTTCTCTAACAACTCCAAGATCAGCTTAAGATGTTGTTCGTGCTCCTCCTTATTTCTGGAATAGATGAGGATATCGTCTATGAACACTATTACAAATTTGTCCAGATACGGTTTACACACTCGATTCTTGAGGTCCAAGAATACGACTGGTGTGTTGGTCAAACCGAATGGCATCACCTGGAATTCGTAATGTCCATAACGAGTTCTGAATGTTGTCTTGGGAATGTCTTCTTCTCGAACCTTTACTTGATGATAACCGGATCGCAGATCAGTCTTAGAGTAGAAGCTAGATCCCTGTAGTTGGTCAAACAGGTCGTCAATTCTGGGAAGGGGGTAGCGGTTCTTTACCGTTAACTTGTTTAGCTCTCGGTAGTCTATGCACTTTCTGAAGGATCCGTTTTTCTTTTTCACAAATAAGACCGGAGCTCCCCAAGGTGAGGAACTTGGTCGAATGAATCCTTTATCCATCAACTCTTGTAGTTGATTGGATAGCTCTTGCATTTCAGAAGGAGCGAGTCTATATAGGGCTCTTGCGACCGGTGCAACTCCCGGCACCAAATCGATTTGGAACTCCACTTGCCTAGCTGGCGGAAGCCTAGGAAAATCTTTCGGGAAGACCTTCGGATAGTCACAAACCACTGGAATATCCTCGAGTCGTTTCTCCTCCGACTCTTTTTCTGCAATTTGTAGTAATACTGCATGGCAACCTTTCGTAAGGCACTTTAATGTTCTTAGGCCGGATATGACATTCAGCTGACGGTTCTTTCTTTCCCCTTGGACTGTTAGTATCTTCTTCTTGTGGAGTGGTATCCATACCACTTTCTTACCGCACAAAATCTCGGCATGATTGTGTGACAACCAATCCATACCAATTACTACATCAAAACTTCCGAGTTCTATAGGCATCAAGTCTATCTTAAAGGGATGATCTTCCAGTTTCAGTGTGCATTCCTTAATAATACTACTTGCCTCTATTATTTTGCCGTCAGCCAGCTCTATAGTATAAGAGTTGTCTAAGGGAAAAGGAGTGGCATTCAATTGCTTAATAAGCTTATCAGATATAAAGCTCTTATCAGCCCCAGTATCAAAGAGTATGTAAGCGTAGATGTCATTTAAAAGAAACGTACCTGATACCACATGGGGATCCTGACGAGCGTCACCTGAACCTAATACAAAAGCTCTCCCCTGAGCTCCTCCACCATTTTTCAACTTCGGGCACTCACTCCTGAAGTGCCCGGCAGCTCCACGTTCATAGCAGCCTCTCTGATTGCCGCCATTGTTACCCGGGGTACCAAATTTACAGTCCTTGGCCAAATGACCAAGACGTTTGCATTTTCCACAAGGGGTTGAGCAGGGACCCTTGTTGTGATGATAGGTGCATTGGGTCCAGAAAGGCTTTGTACCTGTGTAGCCTTTCCTTGTCTCGACTCCTGCTACATAAGCCTTGATGGTTTCGGGCTTCTTGGATTGTGAGCCTGTATTCTTTCCAGACTTGTCCTCTCATTTCCTCTTGTTTTCTCTGGCCTTGGCTTCGATTCTCCGGGACACTTGATCCATAAGGTTGTTGGCCATTCTAATGGCGTCCTGAATGGTGGTTGTGTTGGAGGCAATGACATTGCCTTGAATTTGAGGAGCGAGTCCCCAAATGTAACGCTCAATTTTCTTATATTCAGGGGTTACCATCTGTGGGCACAGAATGCTTAGTTCATGGAAACGGTTGGGGTACCCAGCTACATCTGTTCCTTTCATAGCCAGATTCCAAAACTCTGACTCCATCTTCTGTAGTTCGTTTCTCCGGCAATACTCGTCGGTCATCATTTGTTTTAACTCGGTCCAGGCAAGTTGGTAAGCTGCATCAATCCCCACAGACTGGGTATACGAGTTCCACCATGTCAAGGCGCTATCTTGCAGAGTGTGGGTGGCGAATTTCACCTTGTCTCCTTCGACACATCCGCTAACACGGAAGACATATTCCAACTTCTCGAACCATCGTACCAATCTGACGCCTCCTTCAGTTCCGTTAAAGTATCGGGGCTTGCAACTCAAAAACCCCTTGATTCTGCAACCCTTTGGGTGGGTTTCAGTACCTCCCGTGGTGCGGCTAGCACCACCATCTCCATTGGCAGCACTGTTTCGGTTGGTCTAATAAGTGGCTATAGCGGCGGCCATTCTTTGTGCGACTAATTCCTCGATTTCTGCAGCGTTCATGGCTCTTCTTGGCGGCATTATCTTAAAGTTTAAAGAAAAGAGCATAGTGTAAGAAGTTGGATCTTAAAGATTTAAATTTTTCTTAAGGCACAACACTATAATTATCAAACACAATTTCATAAATAACTTCCAATATTCATTAAACATTCATAACTTTCTTACAATGGGGCGGGTTATTACCCGAAAATTTTTGTCCTACACTAGTACATAATATTTTTCCTAATATTACAAAGATAGATAAAGGGTACTAAGTGTGGGAGTGATCAAGGGTCTCTCCCTTCTACAACGCGTTGAGGCGCTGAGTCAGCTCCTCGTCCCGAGCCTCGCTTTCGGCTAGTCGCTGCCGAAGCTCATCCAGGCCATCCTGTTGGATGGTGAGGGCGTGCTGGTTAACCCAGTACAAATTGGAGTTCTGAATCTCCTCCCGCTCCAAACGGGCAGTCAATTCTCCAATATCCTGGTTAAGTAATCGGATTTGGAGGTCGTGCCTTGTAGACCGTGCTACCAAGAGTGTTATGGTCTGTTCGGCGGGTTCTTGGGTGAGTGATGGGGTAGGTGCGGAGGATGGTCCTCCGATCTCAAAGTGGGAGGGGATTCCCTCCTCCCGCCTCCATTCTTGGAGGGTCTCGAGCATCCAGCCCCATCTTCGGGCGTCTGCCCGTCGTTGCTGTGGTGGGGGATTTGGTTGAGGAGACGGGATGTGAATAGACTCCCGTCTCGGTGTGATCACCCTTTTTTGGGGTGTATACATCATCTTCGGGCCGTTAGGGTAGGGACGGTACGGCTTGAACGATGGCACCGCTGGGTGGTATGGAGTGCAGGCGGGGATCATCGGGGGTGGTGGATCTACTCTGGCGTTGCCTTCTTCCATTGGTTCTTCTTCAATTGACTCTTCCATTGGATCCTCGTCTTCCGAGGGGTCTTCCTCCTCAGTCGGGTCCTCCTCAGAAAACACCTCCGGGTTGTACGGGCTGGTGGGGGTATATTCCTCTTCCAAGTCGGACAAAATGATTATCTCTTGGTGGGACATGTTTTCTTCTATCAAGGTCCATGCATAGTCTTTTAGTTAGTTACAAAATATTTTCAAAATCAGTAAAACTTAAGTGCAGTTATAGTCTAGGGTACTAATGCAACTTAGTTCACTATAACTATTGCTCTAATACCAATCTGTCACACCCCGTTACCCCGGTTGGCAACGAAGCGCGACGTCGCGGAAGCATAACCATAATAATAACGAACGACCACTATATGGACGTTTTTAAAATACATCGTTAAAACTTTAAAATATAGCAATGTTTTACATAGTCTGATATGAGAAAAGAAGTTCGCACAATACAGAGATTTAATTACGTAATTAAAATATCCAAAATAATGCAGCTAAATCTTCGTTAATTTTGAATATGCATGCGACTCCATGGATGCGGAAGCTTGAAAGTAAATACGTCCAAAGGCACACTTGCCTTAATTTCCTGAAAATACACGCTAAAATAGGTCAACAAAAATTGTTGGTGAGCTCATAGGTTTACACGTAAATCTGACTTGTATGGACAACAACAGTAGAGTTTGAATTTATAAAATCATAAATTCCATGTTATGTATTACATATAAACCATCATGCAACCGAAGCTTAATTAAAATGAGTTTGGCCTGCGCAGTATTCCCATACGTAATACCGTGTGTTAAATATATATGCACTCGCTGTTAGCCGACCCGAACTAACCCGAATGGGGGACATGACTCCCGATAGATCTATCCACAATATATTCGCGCTTACAAATAAATGCAATTAACGGTTCATGATATAAGGGCGGATGGAACCACATGTGTAATACATAATAGAAATGAAGTTGTTTTCGTGTCCATATAAAAACGAAGCATGTATTTCAACCCCAAAGCATAACATTGTGAAAATAGGGGCTATGAGGACTCACCGAACTTGTGATGACAAAAACGAGCGTAAGGGCTATTTAGCGTAAGTTGATGGATGATGCACCGAGCGAGTTTAATCGAGCCCTAAATGATAATAGGGACTTAATATCTCTAATATATGATAATATATATATTTATAGATTTTTATGTCTTAAATCACCCAACATTACAAGTTTATAAATAAAACCCGCTTAAAACGTCAAGTTTATATATATATATATATATATATATATATATATATATATATATATATATATATAATTTTCCAGCTTTTTTGGAGGTTTTTCGTCCTACTTTGAGGCTGTTTTTGACCAAGCTCCAAAACGTTTTAGGCTTTGGTGTTCTAGGACATTAAACTAATATATACAAAGGATTTTTAGAGACAAGAACGGCCATTTTTCGAGATGTTTAGGTTGGTGAAAAATCTCGTTGAAAACCCTATGTTGGCCATTTTTGAGCTGTCAAACTTTCGGTTACCCAAATAATTTCTGGAGGTCTTAAACTCCAAAATAAATTATGAGAACTTCCAAATCTATACTTAAGACATAGATCTAACTTTTGAGACAAGAATCAACTCATTTCGATAAGTTATGAATTAGGTATGATTTTTCAAAGTCGATATAAATTTTCTGCCAAAAATCCGCAGTTTATAAACTTGAAATAACGTAAGATTCTTGTTGTTTATTCAAAGACTACTTGTATAAAAGTTATAAAATACATATATATCACTTGTTTTCATAATATTTACACTTATATGATGTGTTTATATTTTTATAAACACATTTGAAGAAAACAACTTAAAAACAAAACTAGAAATTTATAAACTTGAGTTTTTATGAAACTTGTTGTTGTTGGTGATTATATATATTATGCAAGACTTATATAAACATAAATGTATGATGAAATAAGTTAGTATTTACTTACTTTGAAGTGTTAGGAGTATGAAATTGAGAAGAGATTGGAACTCTTGCAAGATTTGTACTAAGAACACTTGAATGTCACCAAGAACACTTGAATGAAAATGTTTGTAGTGTGTGTGTGTGGGATCCGGTTTTTAGAGCGAAAAAGAAGGGTTTTGGTTTGAAAATAATGAAAGGGAAGCTCTCTATTTATAGGCAAAGTCTTGGTCCTTCAATTGGAGGTGGAGTGTAAGATCATCTTTGAATTGAAAGGAGGATGGTGTAGAGGGATTTGATGTAGAAATGTTGAGTAAAAAAATATTTAACAAGTCCTTTATGTACCTCCTATGGGCAGATTTTTGAAGATATTATCTTGTATTTTCATTTTTTTTTGTATAATTGTATTTAGAATGTATTCTTGTATTTCCCTTTTTATGTAAATTCATAAATACTTTTCAATGCATTTGTTTAATGAATTGTTTTAGTCTTGCATAATTAATGTTAAGTAAGTGTATTAATGCATGATTAGTGCCACTAATCATAATTTAATTATATACTAAGTTCAATTAATCCTTCGTATCGTAAATCGATCGGATTAATTGATTTCCCGATTTATCGCACCGATGAATTTGATTCTAATTGAGTTGAATTTCCTTATGAACATTGTTAATTACTTTGATTAATTTCTAATGACCACTGATTAGGTTATAATTGGCTATTAAATACAGATTAGGCCGTAGTTGCTAACCTAGATTAATACTGGATGTTACAAAAGCTGTTGGCTCTTCCTCCAAACCATACAAGATAAACAAAGATGATGGCTACATGGTTAAGTACCTAATGGCCATGGCTAAACTGAAAAAGTTGGAAGACTCAGTGGCTTCCAACAAGCAAAAGGGACTTATGGTTGAAACTTGTGAGTAGGAGGAGTCTGATTCATCATCTGATGAAGAGGTCAACAACTGTCTGATGGCCAACACTGATGTCCCTTCAACAAGCAACTTCAAACAGGACCTAACTGAAGTTGAAGCTCTCCGCACATTGGAGAACTTGAATCCTACTATGATGTATAAGGTACAAAACTTTAAGGATTACAATTATGAATAAAAATTCAAAATATTTGATTACTTGCTTGTTAATTTAAAAGCTACTGTTTAGAAGCATGATGCTTTGAAGTCTGAGATCTCTAAGTTAAAAACTGATCTTGAAACAAAAACTAATGAACTAGTCACCTTTCATAAGTTGAGAGCTGAGCTTGATGAAGTAAAACACATCAACACCATTTTATTAGAAGAAAAGAGAGAAAGACAGATTCAAAGCATGCTAAGCTTCAAAAGATTGTTGACTCTTGGTGTCAGTCAGCTCAGAAAGTCAACCACTGTATCAGTCAGCAGATTCCTTCTCAAATCCAAGCCTATCTTGGAGGAGATCTTGATACAACAGCTTCTATTGTTGAGATTAAAAATATGGAAAAAGACTTATCCACTCTTGGTGAGCTTCCAAGTACTTTTACCCAAAGAGTAAATGGAAAGCTAGTCTCAACAAACAGGTTTGTCAGACCTCAAAACACTGACAGTTGTGTGAAAAATCTATAAAGATTGATGATGGAATGTTTCTCCATCAAATCAGCCAGCTAAGTGTCTTGCTAATTCACATAAACAAAAGAAGGGAAAACAAGTTCAAACTGCAGCTTTCGGCACTAAACCTGTCAACAAGACAGGTTCTGGGTCTAAAGCTGATGGGAAGAAACCTCTTAACCCTTTTGATGCTGAACATTTTTAGAAAAAGTTTTCAAAAGGAAAGCAACCTGTTTTCAACAGGGGTAAGTCTCATGTTCGAAGCAAATCTGCTGTGATTTCAAATAAGTTTTTAAATCATAGTGGAAAACTGGTTATAAATGAAGGAAAATCTTTTACTAAAACCAGAAGTAATGATTATGTTGATAGGCAACAGTCATCACATCTCAGTAAAGGCAAAGGCAAAGCCATTGCTCAACCTGAGAAAACTGGGAATAACTTTCCAAAACCTGTGGAAGGACAAAAGGCAATCAAATTACTTGTGTTTGATCTCTGTCCTCCCAAAAAGAGGAAAGAAGACACAAGCAAAGCTATTGCTATTATATCTTCTACTCAAAATGTTGGTTCCTCTAAGAATAGTGATAAGTTTGCTAAACCTGTTGAGAAGTCCAACAAAGATATCCCAGAATGTGTTTCTGGGGGTACTTCTTCCAAAAAGTCTAAAAAGAGAAAATGCTACAAATGTGAGAAGAAGACTCATATGGCCAAAGACTGTCCTAAAACTGAGGACATAAGGCCTGCTAACACTGCTAGTTCCAACATTGCAAAAACCAGCAGTGTTGGAAGTAACATGGTCATTGAGGAGAGTATCCAAGCTGATACAATCAAAATTGGAAATATTAGTGTAGATCTTAGTGGTCCATCAACAAATGTTGATGAAGAAGGAGAACCCATCCTTATGATGAGTTCCCTTATAAACTAATATTTTCCCATGACACTCTGCAGGTTAAACAACCAAGCCAGGTTTGGTACTTGGACAGCGGCTACTCAGGCCACATTACAGGTTGCAAACCTTTGGTGACAATGTTCAGGGATCCACAGAAGGATATGGAACCCTCCAAGCTGGTGCTGCAATATTCAAAGGAGTAGCCTATGTGTCTGGGCTAAAACATAACCTTGTTAGCATTAGCCAACTTTGTGATGTTGGCTACAATGTTAATTTTGATGAGCACCTGGGGTACATACTGGATCCCTAAGGCAAAGTTGTGCTGTGTGCACAAAGGAAGAAAGGCCGCCTCAATCATTAGTAAGTAACTTTGACGGTTAACTAACGCATTACTCATATTAGCATTTCAGGCAATATTTATATGTTCTTAACAGTTACATGTAATTATTATTAACCCTTAGTTTTTAGCTAATTTTAATTTTTTTTACTCTTTCTTTTTTTACTATTTTCTTAAGATTTCTATTACAATCTTCATCTTAGGAATCAATACCAAATAGCCAACGATCTTCACATACAGCAGTAGCCCCAGAAGTTGCGACTTCAAATGTTGCGAAGCCGTTTGGATCTTTGAGTAAACGAGTAGAGAGTGTGGTATGTTATTAAATTATTTTTATTTTTGCATTTTTTTATTTTTCTTTAAAATCTTCAATTACACTATTTCAGGCAACTGAGAAAGACAGTGAAAAATCTATTGAACCTACGCCCGAGTCTCCAAATGTTGCGACTTCAAATATGGTGAATCCATCTCATAGTTGCTCACAAAGTGTATCGCATGTTGAAGTTCCAGATCCTCAACTTCCAACAGTATGTATTTTAACATTTAATATATGATTATTATAACACTAATATTATAATATTAATATTGCCATGTACATTTGCAGACAAAAAGTTGCAAACTGTCGTATCCAGATCTGAGAAGCATCGTTGCATCCGGTACGGTGTACTTTTCTTCAGGATGATAAACAATACATGGAGTTCCACTCAAAGCAAATTGTGTAAGTGTTTCGGTGGATGAATTGATAAAACCAGCCGCCATTTTACCAATACCAGCTGGCGTGATGAAAACAGTCGAAAATGCGCTAGGTAGTTTCGTGGCTTGGCCAAAGGAGCTTGTAACATTCAAGGTATCTTTGTTGCTTAAGTAATTCAGTTTTCATTAAACGAGTTGTTTTTTCTTAAAAGTTTTATTAAATAACATTATTCATACTTGTTTTGATGTTTACCTAATTTTGTTGTTACAGGAACCACTAACTGCAACTCAAGAGAAAGAAATGCAAAAGTCGAAGAAAAGGAAAAAACAATACACAATGGTAGAGGGATTAAAAAAGCAAACAAGAAGCAATGCTCTCAAGGATAAAATATAGAATTTTGGTTTTTCGGTAACTATGGATTTTGCATTTTTTGAGGAGTGTATGGATTTTATATTACTATTAACAACATGTCTATGAATTTTGCATCTTTTTTGAATAGTGTATGGATTTTACATTCCTATTAACAGCATTTCCCTTTTTATTACATTTTATCGTGTATTTTCATTTTTGATATATATTTTATATTTGTAGCTTAGTATTTGTTATTTAATTACCCATGGCTAAAATTAACAATTAGTCATGAAAAAAAGAAAAAAAATTGTCACCATAACTACTTTAAGGTCACGATCTATTTTATTTTGTGTAACAAAAAATAATTAATGGACATAATTTAAAAAAAACATGTGATTATAAGTATTTTATCGTCACGGTTTAGTATGTTATTGTGTCTCAAACTAAACATACATTAACCATGATAAAAGAACAAAAACATAACTATAAGTATTTAATAGTCACGATTTATTTTGTTTTGTGTGGTTAAAGATTATCAAATGTCACAGTTAAAAAAAATACTTGTTAATATAAGTATTTTGTGGTCATGGTTAATTGTGTTATGTGTGTCAAAAACTTAACATTAATCATGATAAAAGAAAAAATACCGTGACTACAAGTAGTTTATGGTCACGTCTTATTTTATTATCAGTTGCTTAATCTTATTAATTGTCACAATACAAGCAGCAAAATGTGGCTATAACTATTTTATGGTCACGATTTAGTTTGTTGTGTGTGGTTAAAGGTTATTACTTGTCACAGTTTAAAAAAAACTCATCATTATTAGTATTTTGTGGTCATGGTTAAATGTCTTATATGTGTCAAAAAGTAACCATTAATTATGATGAAAAAAAACAACCGTGAGTACAAGAAGTTTATGGTCACGTCTTATTTTATAATATGTGACTAAAATTAATTCATTGTCATAATAAAATAGGCAAAGTGTAGCTATAAGTTTTTTATGGTCACAATTTAATTTCTTTTATATGGTTAAAGTTATCAATTGTCACAGTTTAAAAAACAACGTGTCATTATAAATATCTTATGGTCATGGTTAAATGTCTTATATGTGTCAAAAACTAAATATTAATCACGATAAAAGAAAACAAACCTTGACTACAAGTAGTTTGTGGTCAAATGTTATTTTAATATATGTGGCTAAAAGTAATTAATTGTAATAATTAAAGACAAAGAATGTGACTATATGTATTTTATGGTCACATTTAATTTTATTTTGTATGACTAAAAGGGATCAACGATCACCGTTTACGAAACAACATGACACTATAAATATTTTACGGTCAGTATTATAAATGTTATATGTGTCTAAAAGTAAACAACAATCACGATAAAAGAAAACACATGTCGCTGTAAGTAACTTATTGTCACGGTTTAATTTTTTACACGTGGCTAAAAGGAACAATAGTGATTTTAAAAGAAATATAATGTGACAATAAGTATTTGATGGTCACAGATTGTATTGTTGTATGTGTCTAAAAGTTACCAATTGCCACGATTAGGAAGTAATAAGTAACTAAAAATGGTCTATGGTCACAGTTTGGTTTATTATATGTGTCTCAAAGTAAGCAATTGTCATGAATCAACGAATTATTCTGTGATTAAAATAATAGTATGGTCACGGTGTAATTATTTTTGTGTGTCAAAATGTACCAATTGTCACGGTTTAATACTTTCTGTATGTCTAGTTGCAACCAATCGTCACATTTTAATAAATTATGTGTGTCTAAGTGTACCCGACGGTCACGGTTTAATTGTTTATGAATGTCTAAATGTACCAATGGTCACACCACTTACTAGTTTATGTGCGTTAAAATATTACCAATTGTAACGGTATCATTCATGTGGTGTGTTTAAATGTCTCAAATAGTTACGGTTTAGCAGATTATGTGTGTATAAATTTATCCAATGGTCACGATTAAATATTTGTGTCTCTTTAAATTATACCAGGTGGCCACGGTTTATTTGTTTATGTGTGTCTGTAGGAATGTTAACGCCACTGATTAATTGTTTATTTGTGTCTGAATGTATCCAACTGTCATGGTGTTAAAAGAAATTCTGACTAAAAGTATTTTATGGTCACGGTTACTAAAGAATATAGACCACAACTATATAGAAATTGTTACCATATAGCCACGGTTTTACATGTGATTTAGTCACGAATATTAAATGTAGCCATAAGGTACCAAAAGTGCTGCGACCTTTGGTCACGATTTGAATGATAAATAAAACTGTGGCCAAAGGTCTATGACCACATTTTTTTAACGTGACGAAAGACATATTTTGTACTAGTGTTGAAGCTTCTAGAACCACGCTGTGAGCATCAGGTTTCCCTCATCATTTTGGGCTGAAGCTGTCAACACTGTCTGCTTCACTCAAAACAGATCCTTAGTGGTGAAAAGGTTCAATAAAACTCCTCATGAGTTAATCAAAGGGAGAAGGTTAAATATAAGCTATTTCCATGTGTTTGGATGTCCCTGTTTTATCCTGAATCAAAGGGACCAGCTGGCCAAATTTGAACCCAAAGCTGATGAAGGTGTGTTTGTTGGATATTCTTCTGTTTCTAAATCCTACAGAGTATACAACTACAAAAGAAAGGTGATAGATGAAACTATAAATGTCACCTTTGAGGAGTCTAAGAATGCCTCTACCAAAGTTGTTCCTGAATCAGTTTCAGGAGAGTTCAGCTTTGATGATCTTATGCATTCCAATGCTCAGGAACATACTAGGTAAACCTTTTGGGACCTACAATAACACCCCTTGATTTTCAAAATTTCATTGTGAAAAAGGCAATCATGCCTGAATCTTTTGTGAAAATCAATAACGGTGTTAGTGTGCCAGAAAAAGTTGTTGCTTGCATGTAATCCTTTGAAATACTCTTTTTGCAATCTGTTTCATTCATGTCCAAAAAGATTTCGCCGAGTTGTTCCTGAGATGACTAAGTTTATACCTTATCCTGAAAAACGAAAACGTTGCCAATCTAAGGAAACAAATGTGCATGCCTCGTCACCGCCTGACAAATTGGAAAAACCATCCCTAAAGGCTAAGCCTGAGGCATTTCCAAAATCATCCAAGCCAAAGGTAGTTCCATTACCTAAGGCTGTTTTAAAACTCGTGGGACCGTATACCAATGGGTGCCAAAATATTATTCATTTAAACTTGTGTTAAATGTTAAATGGATTCTTACTGTTGTGTTGTTACATGATGATGGAAATCAAAATTCTAACAAGAAAGGACCCATCTTTCGATGGGTACCAAAAATGGTTTAATTTTATGCAGATGGTCAGACTGGAACATGTACTTCATAGCAATGGCTTTTGATTACTTCAGATCCAAACCTAGACATCAGTGAAATGGCTTCTACTTACTTCCGAGTAGAACCCGTGCTTCAAAGAAACGGCTTCTGCATCAAGACAGATTAGACCCCGTTGATTCAAATTTAGATGGTTTCTAAATACCCAGTTTAGAAACTGTGGTTCCACGACTTCTCTGGAATTTCCCTACTTTTTATGCTTATTTGTTTTAGTTTGAAATTTAATCATAACATTTTATGTTTCATTGATACTCTTCTTATTCAAAGGGGGAGTTTCAGAAGTGCTTTGAAGATGACAACTTAACGAATAGTGTGTAAGCACTCTGAATACTCTAATGCACACTATAAAAAGTTTTGTTAGAGCAATATTGTAACATCCTTGGAATTTAAATTGTGTAATGGAGGTTTATTAGTTGAATTTTCTAAATTAATGTAATTAAGTTGGATTATGAAAGATGATTGTGTATTCGAAAATTTAAAAGTTGGTTGCTATGTTGTGTAATTAAGAAATGTAGAATTTCAATCTATTTAGTAAGTACGATGAAATATAATTTATTAGTGATGATTAAATAAAGTGGAATCTTTATTTAATAAAATCAGATAAATTGAGGGACTGAATGTGTCATGAGCTGAAAGTTAGGTATACAAGATCCAAATGTCTTTCATGTGGTTCATTTCACATTTACATCTTCAAACACACACATATTCGGCTCTCATTTTCAACAAATCAAGAATACGAAAGTTCTGAAATCGAGTGCTGAAAAGTTGGAATTAAAATCACAGAAAGGAACTGTACCACTACAACCAACGATTAGAGGTAAAAATTACTCAAATTTATGATTTTGCAAGTTTTGTGTTCATTTTTGATGAAAATCGAATCACAGATTTTGGTTTTCAGATGTTAATGCATGTTGTATATTCAGTTAAATATGCTTAAAGCGAGTACCGGAGAAGTCGTATGCTAAATTTTAGAACCAGATTTGAACTCTAAATATGATTTTTGAAATTTACTATGTGTTTAGTGTGTGTGTTTGACGGGTTGATAAAAATGGGCAAAAAGGAGTTTGATTTGGTACTAAATGTGTTAATATTAGTGTTAAAAGTGTAAAATAGGAGTATATTTTAAGTTGATATTAATAGTTTCAGTATTTGGTTAAGTGCAAAAATGAATGAATTAAATTTGGGAAATATTAAAACTGCACAAGAACGAAATTCGGATCTTATGAACACTCTTCGGATCATCCGAATTTTGGATGAAATGGAATCTTGGTTGAAAATACTTGAAAAGATATAAGTTAAACACAAACTTCGGATGAGAATGAGAATGGCATCCAAATTTCGGATCATGGTGACATACGAATTTCGGATGAACAGTACAAAATAAATATATATTTCTAAGTTTGAAATCTCGGATCATCCGAAGTTCAGATGAAGGGAAGCTCAGATGGAATTTCAGATCTGTGAGCATCCGAGTTCGGGTCACAGAATCATCCGATTTTCGGATGAACAGTACAATGTAAAATTCTAAGTATGGAACCTCGGGTCATCCGAATTCGGGTGGGGTCCGAATTCGGATGCGGGTCCGAATTCAGGTGGGATCCGAATTTCCGGTCAACTTTGTAAAACTTGTAGAATTATGTTTTTATGACATAAACAGTCATTGACATTGATGTTTTACTACATTGACTTAACAGGCCCCTTGTGGTGTTGTTTAACCCACAGTGGGGTACTTTGTGAATCCCGTTGAAAGCCCAAGGAGAAATAACATAAATTGTGGTTACATAACGGACCCACTCTGAGTACCATAGATTATATATGTCTGCATTTATTTATTATAAGCTGTGTTCATTGAGGCCTGTTGATTCACTTTCATTTGGCAATCTACTGACTTGCGTAATTATTGATGTTACCGAGGATATATGACCTGTAGCTGATCCCTCCGAGGTCCTAATGGGCAGGTGTAGCATCCCCGATGGTAATATCTACCTCAGTTGAATGTGTTATTCCGTGCATTGGCACGATGGAGCTGTTGCTCATTTCCGTACTTCGTGTACAAAGAGGGTATACAGCGTGTGTTGCCGGTGTGTTACCTTTGTGTGCTGCATAAATATATGCTGAATATGTAATCTCTGTACTCACTAAGCTTTGCTTACCCCCTAGTTTCTCACTTTTTACAGGAAAAGAAAAATCTGTTGCCGGACCTTCTAGCTAGGTCATTTGTGAAGTCTTGGAAGCTTTGCTACTACTCAATCGGTAACAAAATTATGGGACCAATGTTGTAATTTATTCTGCGTGCTGTAATAATATATTGAGTATGTAGACCAGTATTGGCACCTTGTTGCACCGTAGTGTGTAAGACTTGAATTTGATTATGTATTTTATTGCTTCCGCATTTTTACTAAGTATTTAGATCATTATGTATTGGTTATTATATGGTGATTTATACTGGATGTTATGATTGTGGTTATTATGGCAAGGGTGTCACAGGCTATGGTATCAGAGCAGTAGTTTGAGATTCAAGTGTCCGTGAGGTCTTGGTCTCAAACATTAGGTGATGATATGTAGTGATATTAAGTAATGATCTGAACTAAGATAGGTTATGATCTAGTCATAATAGGAAATTGACTTTCATACGGGACAATGGGTGGTGTCTTTATATAAATGACATGTTACTAAATAAGTTATATGTTCAAATTTCAGAACATTTCTGGAGAAGGAATGAGACCGCAAGAAACAAAGGAGATGATGCATGATGGCTAAGCAGAATAAGATGATCCAAGAACAATTTTAAGCTCGAGATGAGGCCGAAGCCAAAAGGAGGGAGGATAAGAGAAAGAATAAGGAAAAAGAAGGTAATAATGATGAACAAGATGACAACACTAGGTCATCAAAAAAACCTAAAGGTTGTCGGTTCAAGGACTTTAAAGGAAATGGAGCAATGGAATTTAATGGATTGGGTAGCAGCTCCAACAGAATCAGTCCAAGCAGCTCCAACAGTTCAACCATCTAGGCTAACAGTCCCAACTGCTTCTCAAGCTGTTAGCCTAGAAACTCAAGCTGTTTCTTCAAGACCAACTAGAGTTGTTATAAGAGAAACAACTCAGCCTCCCAGCAGTTCAGTCCAAGCAACATCTTCTGCTACAAAAGATAAGGGCAAGGGTATTCTTATTGAGTCTCCAAAGCACAAATTTTCTTCCAGAGAAGCCCAGATTGCCTTTGATACTGAAATTGCCAGAAAATTAGCAGAAGAACAAGATCAAGAGTTAGACCAGCAATCCCAGCCCCCAATGGAAGATGATGAAACCATAGGTGATTAGCTAAAAGGCTTTGTGGTCAAGCAAGGGGAAAAGAAGAGGAAGATGCCAACAGGGTATTCTGAGGCTGAGCATAGAAGATTTCTAATAAATTTTGCCTTTGCAGCTGGTATCCCAAAGAAAATGGCTCAGTCCATGAGCACAGAAAGGCTGCAAGATATCCATGACAAAGAGATGGACAAAAGAATGAAAGCCAAAGTCTCCCAAGAAGTCCAAATATCCCAAGAACCAGTTCAAACTGGCACAAGTGTTGTTCAAACTGCTTCCAGTGCCCCTGCTCCTACTGTTCAAGCAGCTGCTTCTATTCCTAAATCAGAGTCATTGTCTCAAGCAAAGCTGGATCAGGTTAAGAAGGTGTTGTTTGAGCAACAACTACAAAAGGCGATGGAGTTAGAGAAATTAATAGACCAGCATGACTTTACAAAACCTCTTATTAATTACTGGTATGCTAAGCCAATGTACAATATTGACTTAAGATTTCAGTTTGTAATAAGAAGGGAATCTGGTCCAGAAGAAGAGTATGACAGCTTCTGGCATATGGTTCAAAAGATGACTAGAGATGAGCTCACAAGAATGCACAATATTGGGTCTGTGACACAAGTAAGATCGGCTCTACCACAAGTAAAGCAAGTCATCAAAGATCTGAAGACCATTGTTGATCCTGAGTCTATAAGGAAAGATATAGATGATGCAAACAAAAAGGGAATGAAGATCAAGCAAGTTGATCTGTTTGTCAAATCAAAGACTTACAGAATAAAATTTACAGATGGATCTGGTATGTTCTTCAATTTTGAATTCTATGATCTACCAAAAGCTATGCTACTCCAGATGAAATCTGTTAAGATATCTTGTGATAGAGAAGAGATGAAGAAAGAGTTTTTGAAGGCTGTAAATCAGAAACTTGCACAGTTGTAAGTTTTTGAAAGCCTTGGTTCGTAAATAACAGTTTACTTGTTTATTTCCTTATTTGTATAGAACTTAAAGTCTTGTATAAAGAATTTAAGTTAGGGGGAGATTGTTGGGAAATAGTCTAAGTAGTTCAAGCTGTTAGTTAGACTTCTCAAACTGTTAGTAGAAGTTCTGTGTAAATACAAAGTTCATGCTGTTAGTTGAAGCATCTCGAGCTGCTAGTGTAAAAGTTCAAGCTGCCAGAGTAAATCAACTCAAGCTGCTCTGTTCAAGCTGTCAAGTGATTCAAGCTGCTCAACAGTTTCATAAACAGAAAGTGCTGATATTCAAGAAAAGATATCTACACGAAGATTCCAGCATATCTACTATCAGAGAAGTCATAGTCCTTCAAGGAAACAAATCAAGAAGCAATATAAATACATAGAATAGGGCTTTCTATTGTATAGGAGTTTTTTCTTTGTATTCAAGTTTGTAATTGCTTTTTGTTTGAGTTTTTCATAAGCCTCTAAGGTTGTAAAACCCTAAGAACAATTTGTGTTCTTCGTCTAATCAAACAGATTAGAGGTGATTGTAATCATTGAAGTCAGCAATACAAGCAGTTTTGATTATTACTTGTGTTTATTTGCTATTGCTTCTGAAAGCTATTGTTAAAATAATTAAGTGTTATTCTGCAAACTTCTTAATTAAACTTTGATTCAAAGCAAGATTATTGATTTATACTCTGATAAATTCAAATCAGTTAGTCTTGGTTAATTAGTTTCAGATCCTGTCAAGTGGTATCAGAGACAGGTCGTTCTTTGTTTTTCAAAGTCGAAAGCTTTCTTTTAAATTTTTAATCTTTTGCAATGGAATTTGATAATAGCAGCAGTGGATCTGGGCAAGGACTCAAAGTGCCTATGCTCAAGCCCACTGAGTTTGAGATGTGGAAACTTAGGATTCAACAGCATATTCAATTCATTGATTATGCCATATGGGAAGCTGTTGAATTTCCTCCTGTAGTTGATCCAGAACTTGATGATGAGGGAAAACCAGTCAAAACTCCTGCAAAATCTGAACTTGAAAGAAAGGCTAGAATGAATGAAGTGAAAGCTCTTACACTTTTACAAATAGCCATTCCTAATGCTTATCAACATCAGTTCAAAAAGTTTTATTCTGCTCATTCTCTTTGGAATGCTTTAGAGAAAAGATTTGCTGGTAATGCCAGTACCAAGAGAAATCAAAAGGATCTTTGAAACAGCAGTATGAGAACTTTTCTGGTGGCAAGAATAAAAACCTTACTCAAATCTTTGACAGGTTCAACAAACCGATCAGTGAACTGGAAAGTGCAAAAGTCAGCCTGGATCAAGATGAGGTCAACAGAAAGTTTCTCAAATCTCTTGGAGAAGAATGGACAGTTTATGCTGCACAATGGAGAACAAAAGACACTCTTGATGAAATAGAACTGGATGATCTGTACAACAGTCTGAGAGTGTTTGAGACTGAGATTGATACTAAAAAAAATCTTTTTCTTATAATCACAATACTGCTCTTCTGTCTTCTGAAAAATCTAATGGCAGTGATTCCTTTTCAGGTGGTGATGGCAACTCTACTGATGCTCACTATGAGGCTTTTGTTGCCAATGATGGACTGTTTGCCTTAAATGCTGAAGATCTAGAACAGATTCATCCAGATGATCTTGAAGAGATGGATTTGAAGTGGCAACATGCAATGCTGACCATGAGAGCCAAAAGGTTTCTTAAAAGAACTGGCAGGACCAACTTTCAAGCCAGAACAGAAGGCAAACCAGCTTTTGATATGTCAAAAGTTGAGTGTTACAAATGTCATAAACTTGGTCACTTTGCCAGAGAATGCAGATCTCAAAGTCAACAATCATCAAAGCCTCAACAGGCTAATCAGGCTTCATCATCACAAGCACTTGTCTCTCAAGAAGACAATGTGTTTGACTGGAGTGATCAGACAGAGGAAGAGTTTCAAAACCAAGCTCTAATGGCAGAAACATCAAATGTCTCCTCCACTGAACTACCATCTGAGGTAAATTCTAAACTCTGCTCTCAATCATGCAAAAATATGGTTAAAAAGTACAGAGACCATAATGAGAGCATGTGCAAAACTCTAGCTAAGATGGAAGAGAGGAGATATGAATACATGCAAGCCATAGAAGATCTTGAAAAACAGATCAATGACTATAAGGATAATGAGATTCAAATGGGATATGATAGAACATATCATGAGTGGGAGAAAAAGGAGCTAAATAAGAAAATAGAATCCCTTAATAAAAAAGTAGAAGAGACTGAACAAAAGGTGTTAGAGGCTAATAAGAAACTAGAATCTGTCAATATAGATCTAGGTAACTTCAAATTGGCTAATCAAAAGCTGGAACACCTAATGGAAGTCCAATTTAAAGATAGGGTAAAATCTCAAGTTAATCCCAAAGAAGGCATAGGCTACAGGGCTACTCCACCTCCATACAACAATAAATACATTTATCCAATGAGTGAAGTTGCTGATAGACTTGTTAATGAACCACTAGATGAGTCTATGACTATTGTAGATCCTATCCTTGATAACAGTCCTGAATCAAAAGAAGATCAGATTCAAAATAGAGACTGTGAGTGTACAACAGTTGAGAAAGAACACAAAACTATGAGTGCACCTATAGAGATCCAATTCCCCAGTAAGAAAGGAAAAGAGAAGATGAGTGTATGCAATGCTGCTCCACAAGTTTCTGTACATTCTAACTGTAACACTGCATCTTCTTCAAAGAATAATAAAAGGGGTAAAAATGTTCCAGTCTGCACATGCCAAAAGCATGGTGTTCAAAAATTTCCCAAACAACAGCAGGTAAGGGGAAATCAGAGGAACAAGAACCAGAAATTGTCAAATAAATCTGGTTCTCCAATTCAAACAGTCAAAAGGTGTTTTCAATGTGGAAGGAAGAATCACTTGGCCAAGGATTGTTTTTATAAACCAGCTGTTGCAAAATAGATTGTGATTCAGAAAAAGTCAAGTCCTACTCATGTAAAAAATTCAAAGGTCAAACCTTTTGCTACATCAGTTCCAAAGAAAACAGTTGATCACAGGTTTTCAAAAGTGTGTAAAAAACAGTCCACACACCAAAAACAAGTTTTGGCAAAACCTAAATTAAGTTTTAAACAAATATGGTGTGTCAAAGACAAATCTTCAGATCAAACTGCTGATGCAAAAGATCAGACTGTTAGTGCAAAATCTGAAGCTGTTAGTGCAAAGTCTGAAGCTGTTAGCACTACAATCACAGGTCAAACTGCTAAGCATCAATCTGGAACTGCTAATGAATCATATGAGACTGTTAGAAGAAAAGATGATCAAAATACCTGGATACCTCATATAATCACTAAATACTCTCCAAAGACTCCATCAGTAGATCTCACTAAATATAAGAAGTCAAAAACAGTATTTGGTTATGTCAACGCACAAGGCCAGCCCAAAACCAATTTGGTTTGGGTTTACTCCACTACTGACTAAGCTTTTATTTGTGCAGGGCAACCACAGGTCACCTCATAAAACAAGATGGCATTTGGACAGTGGATGCTCTAGGCACATGACAGGCAATTCTGAATGCTTGTCAAATTTCAAAGGCTTTGATGGAGGATTTGTTGCATTTGGAGGCAACTCCAAAGGAGGTAAGGTTACAAGGTAAAGGTACAGTTAATGCATGCAACATGGTTTTTAATGATGTTCTGTATGTTGAACAGCTTAAGTATAATTTATTGAGTGTCTCTCATATATGTGACAAACAAAATATTGTTCTGTTTACAGATTCTGAGTGCATTGTTCTTTCAAAGGATTTCAAAATTCCTGAAAATCTTGTTTTACTAAGAACACCAAGAAAGGACAATGTATACTGTTTGGACACAGAACGTTTATCCAGATCAAGCACTTTAAGCTGTTTAATATCCAAAGCATCATCCAATGAGTCTGCTCTTTGGCATAGAAGGATGTGTCACATGAACTTCAAGTCCATGAATGTTTTAGTCAAAAAGAATCTGGTAAGAGGTTTACCACAAAAGGAGTTCATATGTGATGATCATTGTGTAGCATGTCTTAAAGGCAAGCAACACAAAACTTCTCATAAGGCCAAGGAACTAAATTCAATCTCATCTGCTCTTCAGCTGATTCATATGGATCTATTTGGTCCAACATCTGTTTTGAGTTTGAATAAAAGGGCTTACTATTTAGTTATTGTTGATGATTTCACCAGATTTACTTGGGTTTACTTTCTTAGGTCTAAAGATGAAACTGCTGAGCAAGTAAAATCTTTTATTCTTAAGATAGAAAACCAATCCAACTCGAAAGTTAAGGTGATAAGGTCAGAGAATGGAACTGAATTTAAAAATCATATGCTAAACAGTTTTTGTGAGTCCAAAGGTATTGCTAGACAATATAGTGCACCAAGAACACCACAGCAAAATGGTGTAGCTGAAAGAAAGAACAGAACATTAATTGAGGCTGCTAGAACAATGTTAGCTGATTCAAATCTGCCAATGACTTTCTGGGCAGGAGCTGTTAATACAGCCTGTTATGTTCTGAATAGGGTTCAGGTTGTTCAATCTAAAGGGAAAACTCCTTATGAGTTATTCCATAATAGAAGTCCGTTAATAGCCTTTTTCAAGTCTTTTGGATGTCCATGTACTATTCTTCACACTAAGACTCACTTAGGGAATTTTGAAAGTAAGGGTGAAGAAGGATTCTTTGTAGGATACTCAAGTCAAAGCAAAGCCTATAGAGTATATAACAGAATGTCTAAAACCATTGAAGAAAGTGCCAATGTTGAATTTAATGAAAATACTGCAAATGTCAAAGGCACTAGTCCTGATTGGTTGTTTGATTTAGATTCACTAACAAATTCTCTGAGCTTTGTTGAGTATACTGCAGAAGCTGATGAAAACAGATTTGAAGCTGTCAACACAAATTCTCATGCTGTCAATACAAGTTCTCAAGCTGTTGGCACAAAGTTTCAAACTGCTGCAGATTCAACCAATTGGGATGAATACACCACTATTCCACTTCTGTCATGTGACCCTCCAGGGGTTCTAAATGCTCAACATGATACAAATCCAGACACTGAAGTGCCACTCCCAAGTCCTGAAAGAACAGCTCCAACACAAAGGGAAACAGTCCCAGATTCAAGTCAAGCTGCTCCAGAAGCTGAACCATCCACTGGTCCTGATGGAGATGATACAAATCTTGGATCCTCTTTTCAAACAGAAAGAGAGCCTACACTCAGAGTTCACAAGTATCATCCTCTCAGTCAAATAATGGGTGATCCACGTGCACCTGTGCAAACAAGAAAAATGGTTCACAATGAGACTGCTGCTGCTGAACAAGCAGTTCCTGAATTCAGTCTAGCTGCTTTTGAACATGCATGTTTCATGTCTCAACTAGAGCCTAAAAAGGCATCAGAAGCATTGAAAGATTCATCCTGGATTGAAGCAATGCAAGAAGAGCTTCTACAGTTCAAGATTCAGAATGTATGGACACTGGTTGATCTTCCTAAAGGAAAGAGAGCAATTGGTACAAGATGGGTGTTCAGAAACAAGAAAGATGAGAGATGGATAGTCATCAAGAATAAAGCAAGGCTAGTCGCTCAAGGGTACACTCAAGAAGAAGGCATAGATTATGATGATGTATTTGCTCCAGTGGCAAGAATTGAAGCCATCAGACTATTTTTGGCCTATGCAAGCTTCAAAGGTTTTAAAGTGTATCAAATGGATGTGAAGTCTGCTTTTCTATATGGGACAATTGAAGAAGAGGTCTATGTATGTCAACCTCCTGGTTTTGAGGACTACAAGTATCCAGACAGGGTCTACAAGTTAGACAAGGCTCTCTATGGTCTCCATCAAGCTCCCAGAGCATGGTATGACACTCTGTCATCATAGCTTCTACAGAATGGGTTCAAGAGAGGCACTCTGGACAAAACACTTTTCACTAAGTCCATCAAAGCTGAGATTCTGCTTGTCCAAATCTTAATTGATGACATCATCTTTGGCTCAACAAATGATTGCTTGTGCAAAGAGTTTGAGGCTTTAATGCACAAAAAGTTTCAAATGAGTTCAATGGGAGAACTCACTTTCTTTCTAGGATTGCAGGTCAAGCAGAAGCCCAGTGGTCTCTTCATAAGTCAATCAAAGTATGTTAAAGACATACTGGAAAAGTTTGGGTATCAAGACACAAAAGTTGCAAGCACCCCAATGGATCCTCACAAGCAGCTCCATACAGACAAAGATGGCATAGATGTGGACATTCATTTATACAGATCTCTTATAGGATCACTTATGTATCTAATATCTTCTAGACCTGATATTATGTTTGCTGTCTTTGTGTGTGCTAGGTTTCAATGCTCTCCAAAGGATTCTCATTTGGTTGTTGTTAAGAGAATCTTTAGATATCTCAAAGGCCAACCACATTTAGGCCTATGGTATCCTAAAGACTCTCCCCTTGAACTAACAGCCTACTCTGACAGTGACTATGGAGGATGCAACATTGACAGAAAATCCACAACTGGTGGATGTCAATACTTAGGAGCAAGACTGGTCTCTTGGCAATGCAAAAAGCAGACAACTGTTTCCACCTCATCCACTGAAGCAGAATATGTAGCAGCTGCAAGCTGTTGCTCCCAGGTAATGTGGATTCAAAATCAGTTGAGAGACTATGGTATGAACTTCTTATCCACTCCTATTTACATTGACAATTCAAGTGCAATCAGCATTGTGCAAAACCCAATGAAATTCCCAAAAACCAAGCATATAGACATCAGATTTCACTTTATAAGGGATTGTAATGAGAAGAAATTAATCCAAGTTACCAAAATACATACTGATGATCAGTTAGCTGATCTATTTACAAAACCTTTTGATGTAGGAAGATTCACTTTCCTGGTATCAAATATTAGTATGGTAAACATGGAATAATTTGTTTTCATTACTCTCTAATTCATATGCTTATTTAAGGGGGAGTCACTGTTCATTAAAAGATGTCTAAGTTTCAACTAATAGCTTGAGTATTTTCTCAAGCTGCTAGTTCATTTTCTCGGACTGTTAGTTCTTTCACTTGATCTGGCAAACTGTGCAAGGTATTTAGGTAATTTCTTAAATGTGTGCGCGGGACCCAACCTTTTCAAAAACCTTTAAAGGTCCCAGTTTCGTTCAGTTGTAACTACCAGTTACAAAATTTCATACCACGGCCTTCTTTTCTCTCTGAACGATTCACACACTCTTCTTTGCAACCCTAAAAACTCCGTTTAATCTTCAATGGAGTTTGTCAAAGAACACAACTGCCTACCATACTCTCTAAAGCACTCTGAACTTCAACCGTTCCATGACATGATGGATTTTCTAAGACACTCCCATATCCATCATGCCCTCAATATCAATCCTACCATATACATATCTCATATTGAGCAGTTCTGGAACCGTGCCTCTGTACAAACCATCAATGGAGTTCCGTCTATAATATCCAAAATTGATGGCACTTACATCACAGTAACTGAGGAATCCATTCGACATCATCTGCATCTTCAAGATGCCACATGTATAACAGACCTAACCCTTAATGCATTACATACTGGTCTTCATGATATTAGATATAGGGGTCCTGCTGATTCCTTTACTTTCTTGAAAGCACAGTTTTCACCTAAATGGAAATATCTTGTGCATATTATTCAGCAGTGTATTAGCCCCAAAAGAACTGGTTGGACAGAATTTTCTTCAAATATTGCCACTGCCTTAGTGTGCTTTTCAACGGGCCAACAGTTCAATTTTTCAAATATGATTTTTCAGGGGATGTTAAGGCATCATACCCTAAAGAATGGAAAATTTTTGATGTATCCTAGATTTTTGGCAGAGATAATTGCAAACACTTGCACCACTTCACATATACATAAGAGGATACATGTTTCCCATCGGCACTCACTATCTTCCATTAAAAGGCTTTTAAAACAAAGTGCCAATTTTTTGAGTATAGATGTTCCATTGCCTTCTGCAATGATCAACATCATTCCAAGAAACAGAGGAGAGGGTCCTGAGCAGGCTCAGCCTAACACTACTGCTTCACCCCCAGGACCCCAACCCCCTCCTCATGATACACAAATGCCTTCTGCTCCCATTGATCAGCCAATATCCCCACTTAAATATCTATATAGAAGAAAAAGAGGTCCAGGAGCTCCTTCCTCCTCAGCCCTCAGACAAGAGCCAAATAACCCTGTGCAGGAGGACACTTCTGCACAGAATATCCAAAGGGTACACATTGAGGATACTCCCATCCTCACTCAGGACGTGGATATCTCACCAGAGATAGTTCATATGGGTTATGTGGCTGACACTACTGCTGTCTCTGCACAAGAGGCACAGGACAGTGCCAACATCATTAAGACCACGCCCATGGCAACAGCAAGTGTGCAAACACCAGCTGGAACTCCCCAGAACCAAGAACAGAGAGGCCCAGATGTTTCTACTTCTGGTATTCATGCCAGTGATAGATCACAAGCACCACATATGTTTTCTGATCTTGAGGCTAGTCTGCAACTTATGTTATTAACGGATCCTAAGATGAAACCTGTTGTAGCTATGTTGGAATACCAAAAGTCCATCATTGCTGCACAGGGAGCACAGATCATTGCACTCAAGCAGGAAGAAGCGGCTTAAAATCAGAGAATGGATTATCTCCATAAAGGGTTTACCCTCTGTGGAAATAAGATCATGCAATTAGAGCGATTGATTCAATCCTAAGTGGCAAAGGTTGTAGGTCCTCCTGACCAAACCAATGCTTCCAAAAAGGGGGAGAATCAGGAGTTTCCTAAAGCAGTTCAAGCAGCTCCAACAGAATCAGTCCAAGCAGCTCCAATAGTTCAACCATCTAGGCTAACAGTCCCAACAGCTTCTCAAGCTGCTAGCCTAGAAACTCAAGCTGTTTCTTCAAGACCAACTAGAGTTGTTATAAGAGAAACAACTCAGCCTCCCAGCAGTTCAGTCTAAGCAACATCTTCTGCTACAAAAGATAAGGGCAAGGGTATTCTTATTGAGTCTCCAAAGCACAAATTTTTTTCCAGAGAAGCCCAGATTGCCTTTGATGCTGAAATTGCAAGAAAATTAGCAGAAGAACAAGATCAAGAGTTAGACCAGCAATCCCAGCCCCCAATGGAAGATGATGAAACCCTAGGTGATTACCTAAAAGGGTTTGTGGTCAAGCAAGGGGAAAAGAAGAGGAAGATGCCAACAGGGCATTCTAAGGCTGAGCATAGAAGATTTCTAATAAATTTTGCCTTTGCAGCTGGTATCCCAAAGAAAATGGCTCAGTCCAGGAGCACAGAAAGGCTGCAAGATATCCATGACAAAGAGATGGACAAAAGAAAGAAAGCCGAAGTCTCCCAAGAAGTCCAAATATCCCAAGAACCAGTTCAAACTGGCACAAGTGTTGTTCAAACTGCTTGCAGTGCCCCTGCTCCTACTGTTCAAGCAGCTGCTTCTATTCCTAAATCAGAGTCATTGTCTCAAGCAAAGCTGGATCAGGTTAAGAAGGTGTTGTTTGAGCAACAACTACAAAAGGCGATGGAGTTAGAGAAATTAATAGACCAGCATGACTTTACAAAACCTCTTATTAATTACTGGTATGCTAAGCCAATGGACAATATTGACTTAAGATTTCCGTTTGTAATAAGAAGGGAATCTGGTCCAGAAGAAGAGTATGACAGCTTCTGGCATATGGTTCAAAAGATGACTAGAGATGAGCTCACAAGAATGCACAATATTGGGTCTGTGACACAAATAAGATCGGCTCTACCACAAGTAAAGCAAGTCATCAAATATCTGAAGACCATTGTTGATCCTGAGTCTATAAGGAAAGATATAGAGGATGCAAACAAAAAGGGAATGAAGATCAAGCAAGTTGATCTGTTTGTCAAATCAAAGACTTACAGAATAAAATTTACAGATGGATCTGGTATGTTCTTCAATTTTGAATTCTATGATCTACCAAAAGCTATGCTACTCCAGATGAAATCTGTTAAGATATCCTGTGATAGAGAAGAGATGAAGAAAGACTTTTTGAAGGCTGTAAATCAGAAACTTGCACAGTTGTAAGTTTTTGAAAGCCTTGGTTTGTAAATAACAGTTTACTTGTTTATTTCCTTATTTGTATACAACTTAAAGTCTTGTATAAAGAATTTAAGGTAGGGGGAGATTGTTTGGAAATAGTCTAAGTAGTTCAAGCTGTTAGTTAGACTTCTCAAACTGTTAGTAGAATTTCTGTGTAAATACAAAGTTCATGCTGTTAGTTGAAGCATCTCGAGCTGCTAGTGTAAAAGTTCAAGCTGCCAGAGTAAATCAACTCAAGCTGCTCTGTTCAAGCTGTCAAGTGATTCAAGCTGCTCAACAGTTTCATAAACAGAAAGTGCTGATATTCAGGAAAAGATATCTACATGAAGATTCCAGCATATCTACTATCAGAGAAGTCATAGTCCTTCAAGGAAACAAATCAAGAAGCAATATAAATACATAGAATAGGTCTTTCTATTGTATAGGAGTTTTTCTGCGTATTCAAGTTTGTAATTGCTTTCTGTTTGAGTTTTTCATAAGCCTCTAAGGTTGTAAAACCCTAAGAACAATTTGTGTTCCTCGTCTAATCAAACAGATTAGAGGTGATTGAAATCATTGAAGTCAGCAATACAAGCAGTTTTGATTATTACTTGTGTCTATTTGCTATTGCTTCTGAAAGCTATTGTTAAAATAATTAAATGTTATTCCGCAAAATTCTTAATTAAACTTTGATTCAAAGCAAGATTATTGATTTATACTCTGATAAATTCAAATCAGTTAGTCTTGGTTAATTAGTTTCAGATCCTGTCATTGGGGGACGCTGTTGCTGCATTTGAATGGGTAACAGCAACCGAACAGACATTCCGGTTCAGCGACTGTGCTGGGAAGGATATGGTTAGGTTTGCTATTGCTATGTTCACCAAAGACGCAGTCATGTGGTGGAATTCCATGGTGCACGCTTTGACGCTGGAAAAGGATCCTGTTATGACTTGGGTTGAGTTCATTAATATATTCACTCAGCAATATTGCCGGGCTCATGAAAGCCGAAGGTTGGAAGCTAAGTTCATGCCGTTGATTCAAGGGACTAAGTCTGTGTCCCAAGATGTTGTAGAATTCATAAGGTTAAGTTTGTTTGTGCCACATCAGGGGGATACGGAAGAAAGGAAAGTGACCAAGTTTAAGGCTGGTCTTGACTTGGAAATCCGAAGAGTAATGAGTAACTTTAGTTACCCTACATTCGCTAGCTTACTGGAAGCTGCCAGGAATGTGGAACAGATTCTGATTATGTCTGGGTACACAGTTGGGTCTACGGTCGTTTCTGTTAATCCAACACAGCCGTCACCGCCGAAGCGCTAATGTGAGGGTGGATACTCGGGTTCTTCTCGCTCGTTGCAGTATTCACCTCATCAATCTTATCGTCGTCCATTTGGATCTTCTAATCGTGCTCGTGTGTACTCCAAAAACACTGAGCCGCATTATTGTAATAAGGGCCACCTGGAGCATTTCGGCAAGTGTGTAATTGGACGCATTTGTTTCTGTTGTGGAGAACTTGGCCATTTTCAGAGTGAGTTCCCACGGAAGGAAGATGCCTGCCATAAGTGTGGGGTATGAGGCACTATAGTAGAAACTGTAGAAAGGGAGCTCGAGCAGCTGCTGCTCCATCGTCAACTCGATCATCTGGGGGATCAAGTGGTGGTTCAGTCAACCGCCGGAACCAGCCACAAAGGGCACCGGCTCGTGCATTTCAGATAACCGCGGAGGAGGCCAAGGAAAACCCGGAGGTGGTTACGGGTACGTTTATTGTTAATTCCATGCTTGCACGAGTTCTATTTGATTCTGGTGCCAATAGATCATTTGTGTCTACCCTGTTTGCTCAACAACTGTCTATGCCTCTGTCTAACTTATCTGCTACACTTGACATAGAAACTGCTAGTAACAAGTTAGTCAAGGTAGATCACGTATACGGTAACTATACTTTAGTGATTGAAGATGTAGTCTTCAATTTGGACTTAATTCTGATAGAATTCAGTGAGTTTGACGTGATTGTTGGGATGGATTGGTTGATTGAGAATGAAGCCCATATAGTCTGTAAGAAACGAATGATAAAGAAAACTACTCCGGAGGGGCGAGAGATCTGCATATATGGGATTAGAAGAAGCAGTGATCTGTGCTTATTGACGACTGCAAAAGCCCGAAAGTTGGTTGCTAAGGGTTGTGAGTCCTACTTGGCGTATGCTATTGATGCCAAGGCCGAGAAGAGAACTGTGGCTGATGTGCCCGTTGTATCACAATTCCCGGATGTGTTCTAGGAGGACTTGTCTGGCGTGCCGCCTGAAAGACAAGTGGAATTTCGAATCGACTTGATCCATGGAGCTGTACCGGTAGCTCGTTCTCCGTATCACCTTGCTCCTACCGAAATGCAAGAAATGATGAAACAACTCCAAGAATTGTTGGATAAGGGCTTCATTCGACCAAGTTCATCGCCATGGGGAGCGCTAGCTCTATTTTTGAAAAAACAAAAGATGGCTCAATGAGGATGTGTATTGACTACCGTGAGCTGAACAAATTGACTATTAAGAACAAGTATCCGTTGCCGAGAATTGATGACTTGTTTGATCAATTATATAGGGCGAAGGTATTTTCTAAGATTGACTTGCGATCGGGATACCATCAGTTGAAGGTTAGAGAGGAAGATATACCAAAGACGGCGTTCAGGACTCGGTATGGGCATTACCAGTTTCTGGTTATGCCATTCGGATTAACCAATGCCCCGGCTGTCTTTATGGATCTAATGAACAGGGTTTGCAGACCCATGATAGATAAATCAGTCATAATGTTTATTGACGGCATCTTGGTGTATTCCAAGTCTAAGGCGGAGCATGCTATTCATTTAATGGAGTTGTTGGAGCTATTGCGGAATAAAAAGTTGTATGCCAAATTCTTAAAATGCGAGTTTTGGCTGCAACAGATCCAATTTCTAGGGCATGTGATTTTGGGAGCTAGAATTTCTGTAGATCCAGCTAAAGTTGAAGCAATAAAGAACTGGGAACCGCCTCGATCTGCTACTGAGATAAGAAGTTTTCTCGGATTGGCGGGGTATCATCGGAGGTTTATTAAGGACATCTCAAAGATTGCAGTTCCTTTGACTGCATTAACTAAAAAGAATGCAACGTTTGTGTGGGAGGCTGAGCAACGGGAGGCATTTGGGATATTGAAGAAGACTCTAAGCGAAGCACCAATACTTGCCCTACCAGAGGGTAATGAAGATTTTGTGGTATATACAGATGCTTCGAGGCTAGGTTTGGGCACTGTACTGATGCAGCGTGGAAAAGTCATTGCATATGCCTCGAGACAGTTAAAACAGCAACAAAAAGACTACTCGACTCACGATCTGGAATTGACAGTTGTTACATTTGCTTTGAAATAATGGAGACATTATCTGTACGGAACTAAGTCTCAACTCTACACGGACCATAAGAGTATGAAACACATTTTTAGTCAGAAAGAGCTTAATATGAGGCAAAGACGCTCGATGGAACTTATAAAATATTACGACTGTGAGATCCTTTATCATCCCGGAAAGGCTAACGTGGTAGCCGATGCTTTAAGTCACAAAGCTTATGCTAAGGACTGTAGCTACATGATGATGTCTATGATGTTAACTTCCACGATCATTGATGATGTAAAAGCTGCTCAAGTGGAAGCTATAAAGAAAGAAAACATTGATGCCGAGGACATAAGGGTACAGAAGAAGGTCATGGAAACAAGTGAAAATAGCTTGAAAGGTGTCTGTGGGAGAATCTGGGTGCCAAAGTTTAGGGGCATGAGAAGGGTGATAATAGAAGAAGCACATCAATTGAAATTTTATGTACATCCCGGGAGCACCAAGATGTACAACGAGCTGAAAGCAGATTTTTGGTGGCTCGGATTGAAGAAGGACATTGGGCAATATGTTGAAAGGTGCAGGATATGTCGGTTAGTGAAAGCCGAGCATCAACAACCTTATGGTAGTCTCCAACCGCTTTCCATTCCGGAATGGAAGTGGGAATACATTACAATGGATTTTGTCACGAAGTTGCTGAAGACTAGGCGTCAACATGATGCGGTATGGGTAATTGTGGATAGATTAACTAAGTCGGCCCACTTTATTCCAATTAAAAAAAGTTATTCTTTGGAGAGGTTGGCACAGATTTACATGAATGAGATCATTTCTAGACATGAAGTACCTAAGTCCATTGTATCGGATCGGGATAGTCGCTTCACATCTAATTTTTGGTCTGCTTTGCAAGAAGGAATGGGTACAAGGATTGCGATGAGTGCAGCTTACCGTCCGCAAATTGATGGTCAAAGTGAACGGACCATCCTTACACTCGAAGATATGATGCGGTCGTGCATTTTGGATCTGGGTGGTAATTGGGACGATCATTTACCACTAATAGAATTCTCGTACAACAACAGTTATCATGCGACTATCAAGAAAGCACCATTTGAAGCACTCTATGGGAGAAGATGTAGAACTCCTACATGTTGGAGACAAACCGGAGAAACTCCAAATGCTGGGCCGACACTGCTACAGGAAACGAATGAGAAGATACAGTTGATGAGACAAAACATGAAAGCGGCCCAGGATCGACAGAAAAGTTATCATAACAGGAGACATAAACCAATCAATTTTGATATGAATGATTGGGTTTATCTAAAAGTATCACCTATGAGAGGTGTTACTCGTTTTGTAAAAAGAGGCAAGTTGGCTCCAAGATTTGTGGGCCCGTTTAAAATCATAGAAAAGGTTGGGAATCAATCATATCATTTAGAGTTGCCTAAAGGAATGTCGGGCATACATCCGATGTTCCATGTGGGGAATCTTAGAAAGTCCTTCCCTACTGGAAATGAGGATTGGGCTTATCACACTGAACTGAAGATTGACGAAAGGCTCCGGTATGTGGAAGAGCCGGAATGTGTTTTGGACAACAAGGTGAAAACGTTAAGGAGTAAAAAGATCGAAATGGTGCTTGTACGTTGGAAGTATCATAAGGGGGAAAATCATACGTGGGAAACCAATACTAATACGTTGAAGAGATATCCGCACTTGTTCGAATCTAAGTATCTTTGAGGACGAAGTTCAAGCGTGGTGGGCCCATGCTGTAACATCCTTGGAATTTAAATTGTGTAATGGAGGTTTATTAGTTGAATTTTCTAAATTAATGTAATTAAGTTGGATTATGAAAGATGATTGTGTATTCGAACATTTAAAAGTTGGTTGCTATGTTGAGTAATTAAGAAATTTAGAATTTAAAATCTATTTAGTAAGTATGATGAATTATAATTTATTAGTGATGATAAAAAGAAGATGGAATCTTTATTTAATAAAATCAGATAAATTGAGGGACTGAATGTGTCATGATCCGAAAGTTAGGTATAAAAGATCCAAATGTCTTTCATGTGGTTCATTTCACATTTACATCTTCAAACACACACATATTCGGCTCTTATATTCAACAAATCAAGAATACGAAATTTCTGGAATCAGCTGCTGAAAAGTTGGAATTTGGATCACCAAAAAGGAACTATAACCACTACAACCAACGATTAGAAGTAAAAATTACTTAAATTTATGATTTTGCAAGTTTTGTGTTCGGTTTTGATGAAAACCGAAATCACAGATTTTGGTTTCAAATGTTGATGCATGTTGTATATTCAGTTAAATATGTTTAAATCGAGTACCAGAGAAGTCGTATGCTAAATTCAGAACCAGATTCGAACTATAAGTATGATTTTTGAAATATACTATGTGTTTAGTGTGTGTTCGACGGGTTGATAAAGTCGGCAAAAAGGAGTAATGTAATAAATGTGTTAATATTAGTGTTAAAGGTGTTAAAAAGGAGTATATTTTTATGTTGATATTAATAGATTCAGTATTTGGTTAAGTGCAAAAATGACAGAATTAAATCTGGGAAATATTAAAACTGCACAAGTATGAAATTCGAATCTGATGAACACTCTTCGGATCATCCGAAATTCGGATGAAAGGGAATCTCATATGGAAATACTTGAAAAGATATAAGTTAAACACAAACTTTGGATGAGAATGGCATCCGAATTTCGGATCATGGTGACATCTGAATTTCAGATGAACAGTACAAAATAAATATATATTTCTAAGTCTGAAATATCCGATCATCCACAGTTCGGATGAAGGGAATCTCGGATGGAATTTCGGATCTGTGAGCATCCGAGTTCGGGTCACAGAATCATCCGAATTTCGGATGAACAGTACAATGTAAAATTCTAAGTATGGAACCTCGGGCCATCCGAATTCTGGTGGGGTCCGAATTCGGGTGGGATCCGAATGTCTGGTCAACTTTTTGAAAACTTATAGAATTAAGTTTTTATGACGTTAACAGTTATTGACATTGATATTTTACTACATTGACTTAACAGGTCCCTTGTGGTGTTGTTTAACCCACAGTGGGGTACTTTGTGAATTCGGTTGAAAGTCCGAGGAGAAATAATTTAAATTATGGTTACATAATGCACCCACTGTGAGTACCTAGGATTTTATATGTCTGCATTTATTTATTGGTAGTTGGGTTCATTGAGGACTATTGATTCACTTTCTTTTGGCAATCTACTGACTTGCGTAATTGTTGATGCACATTGTTGCTTGTTGCATGTACGTTTCTTTGTTGTGCATCTTCTGTTTGGCTTACGATCCATGATTGATAATTCGATGCTATTGCGGCTATATGACTTGGAGATGATCCCTCCGAGGTCCTGATGGGCAGGTGTAGCATCCTTGATGGTACCATCTGCCTCAATTGAATGTTTTATTCCATGCATTGGCACGATGGAGCTGCGGCTCGTTTCCGTACTTTGTGTACGAAGAGGGTATGCAGCGTGTGTTGCTGGTGTTACCTTTGTGTGCTGCATAAATATTTGATGAATATGTGATCTCTGTACTCACTATTCCTTACCCCCTAGTTGCTAACTTTTGACAGGACAAGGAAAATCTGCTGCCCGACCTTCTAGCTAGGTCATTTGTGAAGTCTTGGAAGATTTACTACTACTCAATCGGTAACTAAATTATGGGACCAATGTTGTAATTTATTCTGGGTGATGTAATAATGTATTGAGTATGTATACTAGTTTTGGAACCTTGTAGCACTGTAGGGTGTACGACTTGAATTTAATTATGTATTTTATTGCTTCCACATTTTTACTAAGTATTTAGATCATTATGTATTGGTTATTGTATGGTAATTTATCCTGGGTGTTATGATTGTGATTATTGTGGCAAGGGTGTCATAAATATGATTCTCTAACTGAATAAATTTCAACCAAGATTAACTGATCTAATCTTCATGATGATCTTCATCTCATTCTTCCTGAGATTCTCTCATATATTCTGATTTCTCCCACATATTTTTGATTCCCTCAAACATCAAGTTTCTCCCATACAATTTCAAATTTCAAAGAAAATCCCAATTTCAGCTAATTCTTTCTTAATAGTCTGATTCATTTCCAAATCTCATATAAGACATTGTATTGAAGTTCTCTCATATAGTCTCTCAAACTTCACAAGGATATTTCATTCAAATCTCATCCATATCCTAATATGGCCCATGAGTTTAAACTGTTGAGCTTTACCATATGAGCCACAACAAAATGGGGTGGCAGAACGGAAAAACAGGACTTTGATTGAGGCAGCAAGGACCATTCTCTCGGATTCAAAGCTACCTACCATGTTTTGGGGGGAGGCAATGAATACCGCATGTCATGTTTTAAACCGGGTCCTTACTGTCAAGTCACTAAACAAAACCTGTTATGAAGTTCTGAATAAAAGACCACCAAATTTAACAGGCTTTGAACCGTTTGGGGTACCGTGTACTTTACTGAAAACAAAACATCAACCTACGTTTGGTGAGAAGGCTGACGAAGGATACTTCCTAGGTTATGTGCCTAACTCACCAAACAAAAGGGTTTTTAACAAAACAAACAGTACGGTAGAAATTGTGTTTAACATTGATTATACAAGTTATTCACATGAACCCCAAACGGTCCTGAGTGGTTATTTGGTTATGGCTTATTGTTTGAATCATTTAACATACCAGTTAGTGGAAATGCATGTACAATGGAGGATGACTTCTCGTCATTAAGCCTGAATGACGACAATCTAGGTTTTCCAAAGACAAGCATTCCATCAACTTCTGTGCCTACAATGACAGAAGATGGGTCTCCAACAGAGAGAGAACCTGAGTTACCTACAAATGAGAATCAGACAAGTACTTCTAATTCCAAGGACAGTGATCATGAGGAAGAGAATGTACCATCTGAAGTCGTACATCCGTTAGGTGAAATAGGATCAAACTTAGGAGACAATCTTAGGGTTGATGAGATAGAAACATCGAGGATAAATAAGGATCATCCGATTGAGAGTATCATAGGGAATCCAAATATTGGTGTGAGAACTAGGAGCAGTGTGAATAATAACACGGTGCTATTATCGATGATCAACGACTTTGAGGCTTATCACACTTATCTTTATTCATGTTTCATCTCGCAAGTAGAGCTGAAGAATGTGCAAATGGCATTGAAGACAACTCTTGGGTTGAAGCCATGCAAGAAGAACTGTCACAATTCAGAAAGCTTGAAGTGTGGGAGTTAGTGCCACTACCTCGAGGAGAAGTTGCAATAGGAAACAAATTGGTTTTTAAGTGCAAGAGAGATGATCGGGGTATTGTTACTCACAACAAGGCAAGACTTTTGGTAAAAGGATTCAACCAAGAAGAGGGAATTGATTACCATGAGGTGTTTGCACCAGTGGCAAGGCTCGAGGCAATTCGTCAGTTTCTGGCCTTCGCGTCCTTCAAAGGGTTTAAAGTCTATCAGCTGGATGTAAAGAGTGCATTCCTGTATGGCAAGGTGAAGGAACTAGTGTACGTCGAACAACCGCCTGGATTTATTGATCCGAAGTATCCCGAGAGTGTATCGACTCGATAAGGCCCTGTATGGGTTACATCAGGCACCAAGGGCATGGTATGAGACGTTGTCAACTCATCTTTTGGACAACGGGTTTGAAAGAGAGAGAATTGATAGTACATTGTTCGTGAAGAGAAAGGGAGACGATTTTATCTTGGTACAAGTGTACGTTGATGACATCATTTTTGGGTCGTCAAACGAACAGGTGTGCAAAGACTTTGAGAAGGTTATGAAGTCAAAGTTTGAGATGAGTGCTATGGGAGAGCTGAACTTCTTTCTGGGTTTGCAAGTTGAACAGAGAAAGGAGCGCATGTTTATCCATCAGACGAAGTATGTCTACGATATTCTGGAGCGCTTCGGGATGGAAGGAACAAAGCTGACTGCTCATTTTAGTACTCCGATTCAAGTGAATCACAATCTCGGACTGGGTACAGAAAGTGATACTGATGTGGATCCGACCTTATATCGGGCCATGATCGGGTCACTTATATATTTAACTGCTTATAGACCTGACATAATGTTTGCTGTGTGTTGTAACATCCGGCACCAAACCAGGTTAGCAACAATGACCTAATCAGTATTTAATAGCCAATTATAACCTAATCAATGGTCATTAGCAATTAATCAAAGTGATTGACAATGTTCATAAGGAAATTCAACTCAATTAGAATCAAATTCATCGGTGCGATAAATCGGGAAATCAATTAATCCGATCGATTTGCGATATGATGGATTAATTCAACTAAGTACAAAATTAAACTATGATTAGTAACACTAACCATACACTAATACACTTACTTAACATTAATTATGCAAGACTAAACAATTCATTAAAACAATGCATCCAAAAGTATTTATGAAATTACAAAAAAAAAGAGAAATACAAGAATACATTTCTAAATACTTTTATACAAAAAAAATATATAAATACATGAAAATAATCCATAAAATCTGGCCATAGGGTAGTACTACCCAAGATTTGATTTCAATTTTTTATTTCCCAACTCCATAACCTTTCATAATCAAATCTTTCACACCCCATTCTCCTTTCATTTCAACATGATCTTAAACTCCACCTCCATTTGAAAGACCAAGACTTTGCCTATAAATAGAGGGCTTCCTTTTCATTATTTTCACACCAAAATACCTCTTTCATTCCTCTCAAAACTGGATCCCACACACACACACTACAAACATTTTCATTCAAGTGTTCTTGGTGAAATTCAAGTGTTCTTGGTGAAATTCAAGTGTTCTTGGTTCAAATCTTGCAAGAGTTCCAACTTCTTCTCAATTTCATACTCCAAATACATCAAAGTAAGTAAATACTAACTTATTTCATCATATATTTATGTTTATATATGTCTTGCATAACATATATAATCACCAACAACAACAAGTTTCATAAAAACTCAAGTTTATAAGTTTCTAGTTTTTGTTTTTAAGTTGTTTCTTTAAATGTGTTTATGAATATATAAACACATCATAGAAGTGTTACGATTATGAAAACAAGTAATATATATGTATTTTATAACTTGTATACAAGTAGTCTTTGAATAAACAACAAGAATCATACGTTATTTCAAGTTTATAGACTGCGGATTTTCGGCAGAAAATTTATATCGACTTTGAAAAATCATAACTAATTCATAATTTAACGAAATAAGTTGATTCTTGTCTCAAAAGTTAGATCTATGTTTTAACTATAGATCTGGAATGTTTCATAATTTATTTTGGAGTTTAAGACCTCCAGAAATTATTTGGGAAACCGAAAGTTTGACAGCTCAAAAATGGCCAACATAGGGTTTTTAACGAGCTTTTTCACCAACCTAAACATCTCAAAAAATGACCGTTCTTGATTCTAAAAATCCTTTGTATATAGTAGTTTAATGTCCTAGAAAACCAAAGTCTAAAACATATTGGAGCTTGGTCAAAAACAGCCTCAAAGTAGGCCGAAAAACCTCCGAAAAAGCTGGAAAATTATATATATATAAACTTGACGTTTTAAGTGAATTTTATTTATAAACTTGTAATGTTGGGTGATTTAAGACATAAAAATATATAAATATATATATCATCATATTTTAGAGATATTAAGTCCTTATTATCATTTAGGACTCGATTAAACTCACTCGACGCATCATCCATCTATTTACGCTAAAAAGCTTTTTACGCTCGTTTTGCCATCGCAATCTCGGTGAGTTCTCATAGCCCCTATTTTCACACTGTTATGTTTTGGGGATGAAATACATGCTTCGTTTTTATATGGACACGAAAATATCTTCATTTCTATTATGTATTACACATGTGGTTCCATCAGCCCTTATATCATGAACCGTTAATTGCATTTATTTGTAAGCGCGAATATATTGTGGATAGATCTATCGGGAGTCATGTCCCCCATTCGGGTTAGTTCGGATCGGCTAACAGCGAGTGCATATATATTTAACACACGGAATTACGTATGGGAATACTGCACAGGGCAAACTCATTTTAATTAAGCTTCGGTTGCATGATGGTTTATATGTAATACATAACATGGAATTTATGATTTTATAAATCCAATCTCTATTATTGTTGTCCATACAAGTCAGATTACGTGTAAAACTATGAGCTCACCAACAATTTTGTTGACGTATTTTAGCGTGTATTTTCAGGAAATTAAGGCAAGTCTATCACATCGGTAGTATTTTCAAGCTTCCGCATTTAAGGAGTCGCACTCAGTTTCAAACCGTCGGAGATTTATTTGCATTATTTTGGATGATTTAATTATGTATTTAAATCTCTGTACCTTGCGAACTTCTCTTTATCATTTTGAGTTATGTAAACATTATATCTCTTAAAGTTATACCGATGTATTTTTGAAAACGTCCATATAGTGGTCGTTCGTTATGATTATGGTTCTGCTTCCGCGACGTCACGTTTCGTTGCCAACCGGGGTAACGGGGTGTGACAGATTGGTATCAGAGCCAGGTTATAGTGAACTAGGTTGCATTAGTACCCTAGACTATAACTGCACTTAAGTTTTACTGATTTTAAATAAAAATATTTTGTAACTAACAAAAAAACTATGAATGGACCTTGATTATAGATAACATGTCCCACCCGGAGACCATCATCTTGTCAGATTCAGAGGATGAGTACACCCCTACGAGCCCCGCAGTCACTGAGGTTTTCACTGAAGAAGAAACATCTGAGGAAGAAGACCCCTCTAAAGACCCAATGGAGGAGCCAGAAGAGGAACCAATGGAAGAAGATGACGCTGGAGAGGATCCACCGCCCCCAACAGTCCCCGCCCGCATTCCATACCACCCGGCAGAGCCATCATTTAAGCCATATCGGCCTTACCCAAACGGCCCTAAAATGTTGTATACACCCCGAAAGCGGGTGATCACGCCAAGACGGGAGTCAATTCCCATCCCGACTCCCCAACCCAATCCCCCACCACCACACCGACGTGTAGACGCCCGACGATGGGGCTGGATACCTGAAACCCTCCGTGAATGGAGGCAAGAGGAAGGAATCCCTTCCCATTTTGAGATCGGAGGACCATCCTCCGCACCTATCCCGTCACTCACTCAAGAACCCGCCGAACAGACCATACCACTTTTGGTAACACGGTCTTCCAGGCATGATCGCCAACTCCGGTTGCTTAACCAAGATATCGGAGAAATGACCGCTCGTTTAGAGCGGGAGGAGTTACAAAACTCCAACATATACTGGGCCAACCAGCACGCCCTCGCCATTCAGCAGGACGGACTGAACGAGCTCCGGCAACGATTAGCCGAGAGCGAGGCCCGCAATGTGGAGTTGGCACAGCCCCTCAATGCCTTAGAAAAGGGAGAGACCCCTGATCACTCCCGCACCTAGTACCCCCCCCTCTATCTTTGTATTATTAGGAAATTATTATATAATAGTGTAGGACTAAAATTTTCGGGTAATAACCCGCCCCAATGTAAGAAAATTATGAATGATTAATGAAAAATTGCGAGTTATATATGAAATTGTGTTTGATGATTATAGTGTTGTGCCTTAAGAAAAATTTACATTTTTAAGATTCAACTTCTTACACTATGCTATTTTCTTTAAACTTTAAGATAATGCCACCGAGACGAGTTATGAGCACCGCAGAAATTGAGGAACTGGTTGCACAAAGAGTGGCCGCTGCTATAGCCACTTACGAGACCAACAAAAACAGTTCAGCTAATGGAGATGGTGGTGCTAGCCACACCACGGGAGGAACTGAAACCCACCCTAAGGGTTGCGGAATTAAGGGGTTTTTGAGCTGCAAGCCCCGATACTTCAATGGGACCGAAGGAGCCGTCGGATTAGTACGATGGTTCGAAAAGTTGGAATCTGTCTTCCGTGTTAGCGGATGCATTGAAGGAGACAAAGTAAAGTTCACCACCCACACTCTGCAAGACAGCACCTTGACATGGTGGAACTCGTATACCCAGTCTGTGGGGATTGATGCAGCTTAAAAACTCGCCTGGACCGAGTTGAAGCAGATGATGACCGATGAGTATTGCCCGAGGAATGAGCTACAGAAAATGGAGTCAGAATTTTGGAATCTGGCTATGAAGGGAACGGATGTAGCTGGGTACACCAACCGATTCCACGAACTGAGTATTCTGTGCCCTCAGATGGTGACCCCTGAGTATAAGAAAATCGAGCGTTACATTTGGGGACTCGCTCCTCAAATTCAAGGTAATGTCACTGCCTCCAACCCACCCACCATACAGGATGCCATCAGGATGGCCAACAATCTAATGGATCAAGTGTCCCGGAGAAATGAAGCCAAAGCCGGGGAAAACAAGAGGAAGTGGGAGGACAAGTCCGGGAGGAATACGGGTTCGCAATCCAAGAAGCCCGAGACCATCAAGGCTTATGTAGCAGGAGCTGAGTCAAGGAAAGGCTACACAGTTACCAAGCCTTTCTGCACCCAATGCACCTTTCATCACAACAAGGGTCCCTGCCCAACCCCTTGTGGAAAATGCAAACGTATTGGCCATGTGGCCAAAGACTGTAAATTTGGAACCCCCGGTGTCAATGGCAGCAGTCAGAGAGGCTGCTATGAATGTGGAGCTACTGGGCACTTCAAGAGTGAGTGTCCGAAGTTGAGAAATGGTGGAGGAGCTCAGGGAAGAGCTTTTGTGTTAGGAGCAGGTGACGCTCATCAGGATCCCCATGTAGTATCAGGTACGTTTCTTTTAAATGACATTTACGCTTACGTACTCTTTGATACTGGGGCTGATAGGAGCTTTATATCTGATAAGTTTAGTAAGCAATTGAATGCCACTCCTTTTCCCTTAGACAACTCTTATACTATAGAACTGGCTGACGGCAAAATAATAGAGGCAAGTAGTATTATTAAGGAATTCCCACTGAAGCTGGCAGATCATCCCTTTAAGATAGACTTGATGCCTATAGAACTCGGAAGTTTTGATGTAGTAATTGGTATGGATTGGTTGTCACACAACCAGGCCGAGATTTTGTGCGGTAAGAAAGTAGTACGGATACCACTCCACAAGAAGAAGGTCCTAACAGTCCAAGGGGAGAGAAAGAACCGACAACTGAATGTCATATCCGGCCTAAGAATATTAAAGTGCCTTAGGAAACGTTGCCATGCAGTATTGGTACAAATTGCAGAAAAAGAGTCGGAGGAGAAGCGACTCGAGGATTTTACAGTGGTTTGTGACTATCCGAAGGTCTTCCCGGAAGAATTTTCTGGACTTCCGCCAACTAGGCAAGTAGAGCTTCAAATCGATTTGGTACCGGGAGCTGCACCGGTCGCAAGAGCCCCATATAAACTCGCTCCTTCTGAAATGCAGGAGGTATCCAATCAACTACAAGAGTTGATGGATAAAGGATTCATTCGACCAAGTTCCTCACCTTGGGGAGCTCCGGTCTTATTCGTGAAAAAGAAAGACGGATCCTTCAGGATGTGCATAGACTACCGAGAACTAAACAAGTTAACAGTAAAGAACCGATACCCCCTTCCCAGAATTGACGACCTGTTTGACCAACTACAGGGATCTAGCTTCTACTCTAAGATTGATCTGCCATCCGGTTATCATCAAGTAAAGGTTCGGGAAGAAGACATTCCCAAGGAACGGATCTTGTAGGATTCCCAAGAAATTCTTCGATTTCTTCCGGAAGCAGATGATTAATCATCTGCTTCTCATGTTCCGTGAATAGCCGGGACAGCATTCAGAACTTGTTATGGACATTACGAATTCCAGGTGATGCCATTCGGTTTGACCAACGCACCAGCCGTATTCATGGACCTCATGAATCGAGTGTGTAAACCGTATCTGTACAAATTTGTAATAGTGTTCATAGACGATATCCTCATCTATTCCAGAAATAAGGAGGAGCACGAACAACATCTCAAGCTGATCTTAGAGCTGTTAGAGAAGGAACAGTTGTACGCCAAATTTTCAAAATGTGAATTTTGGTTGCGAGAAGTTAAATTCCTTGGACATGTGATCAACAGCCAGGGAATCCAAGTTGATCCATCAAATATCGAGGCTATAAAGAACTGGGCAACTCCTAGAACTCCCACAGAAATCCGTCAATTTCTAGGACTTGCTGGTTATTATAGGCGATTTATTGAAAACTTCTCAAAGATAGCAGGTTCCCTAACAGAGTTGACTCGGAAGGATGTAAAATATATCTGGGGTGAAGAGCAAGAAAAGGCGTTTCAACAGTTAAAGAAAAGATTGTGTAGTGCACCAATTTTGTCCTTACCTGAAGGGACTGAAAATTTTGTGGTCTATTGTGATGCCTCACACAATGGATTAGGTTGTGTGCTCATGCAAAGGGATAAGGTCATTGCTTACGCATCACTGCAACTCAAAATTCACGAGGTGAACTATACGACTCATGACTTGGAGCTTGGAGAAGTGGTGTTTGCTCTCAAAATATGGAGGCACTACCTGTACGGAACCAAGTGCACAGTGTTCACAGACCATAAAAGCCTTCAGCATATCCTGAATCAGAAAGAGTTAAATATGAGGCAACGTCGTTGGGTGGAACTGCTTAGCGATTATGACTGCGAAATTCGTTATCATCCAGGGAAGGCGAATGTCGTAGCTGATGCCCTGAGCCGAAAGGAACGGGTTAAGCCATTGAGAGTCCGAGCTTTGGTCATGACTATACAGTCAAACCTAAACTCTCAAGTCAGCGAGGCATAAGAAGAAGCAGTCAAGGAGGGTAATCTACTGGATGAAGTCTTGAGAGGTATGGATAAGCAGTTTGAAATCAAGTCAGATGGATGTCGGTACTTCATGGGCAGAATTTGGCTACCAAAATTTAGAGGAGTAAGGAAACTGATCATGGATGAAGGGCATAAAACAAGATATGCTATTCATCCAGGGTCAGATAAGATGTACCACGACTTGAAGGGAATGTACTGGTGGCCAAACATGAAGGCTGACATTGCTACCTATGTCAGCAAGTGCTTAACATGTTTGAAGGTTGAGGCTGAGCACCAAAAACCATCAGGATTGCTAGTTCAACTAGAAATACCCCAGTGGAAGTGGGAAAACATCACCATGGATTTCATCACCAAGTTGCCAAAGACTTCTGGAGGTTATGACACTATTTGGGTGATTGTGGATCGACTTACCAAAACCGCGCACTTCCTGCCAATCAAGGAGACTGATAAGATGGATAAGTTAACACGAATCTATCTTAAAGAGGTCGTCTCAAGGCATGGAGTACCTGTATCAATTATATCAGACAGGGACAGCCGGTTCACATCAAGATTTGGGCAGTCATTGCAAGAAGCACTGGGTACACGTCTAGATATGAGCACAGTCTACCACCCGCAAACGGATGATCAGAGTGAAAGGACGATTCAGACGTTGGAAGACATGCTAAGGGCATGTGTTATCGACTTTGGCAAAAGTTGGGACAGGCACCTGCCGTTAGTGGAGTTTTCCTATAACAACAGCTATCACTCAAGTATTAAGACCGCCCCATTCGAGGCACTCTACGGACGAAAGTGTCGATCACCACTTTGTTGGGCTGAAGTAGGAGATAGTCAGACTATCGGACCTGAGATCATCCAAGAGACTACTAGAAAAGATAGCCCAGATTCGAAACCGATTAAAGAGCGCGCGGGATCGACAGAAAAGTTATGCCGATGTTCGACGGAAGGATTTAGAATTTCAAGAGGGAGATCAAGTAATGTTGAAAGTCTCGCCTTGGAAAGGCGTAATCCGTTTCGGGAAACAAGGAAAACTCAATCCTCGTTATATCGGACCATTCAAGATCACCAAAAGAATTGGCCCGGTAGCTTACCGACTCGATCTGCCCCCAGAGCTTAGTAACGTTCATAATACCTTCCACGTGTCCAATCTTAAGAAGTGTCTGGCTGATGAATCACTCGTTATACCCATGGACGAACTGGAGTTAGACGATAAGTTGAACTTCATTGAGCAACCTGTAGAAATAATGGACCGAGAAGTCAAGAAACTAAAGCACAACCGGATCCCGATAATAAAAGTCAGATGGAACTCTAAACGAGGTCCTGAGTTTACGTGGGAACATGAAGATTAGTTCCGAGAAAAATACCCTCAGCTGTTCTCAGATACTCAAGCAGTGGAGAACACGAGCTAATTTTGGGACGAAATTCCCTTAACAGGGGGAGACTGTAACATTCGGCACCAAACCAGGTTAGCAACAATGACCTAATCAGTATTTAATAGTCAATTATAAACTAATCAATGGTCATTAGCAATTAATCAAAGTGATTAACAATGTTCATAAGGAAATTCAACTCAATTAGAATCAAATTATCGGTGCGATGAATCGGGAAATCAATTAATCCGATCGATTTTTTGATATGATGGATTAATTCAACTAAGTACAAAATTAAACTATGATTAGTAACACTAACCATACACTAATACACTTACTTAACATTAATTATGCAAGACTAAACAATTCATTAAAACAATGCATCCAAAAGTATTTATGAAATTACAAAAAAAAAGAGAAATACAATAATACATTTCTAAATACTTTTATACAAAAATATATATATATAAATACATGAAAATAAGCCATAAAATCTGGCCATAGGGTAGTACTACCCAAGATTTGATTTCAATTTTTTATTTCCCAACTCCATAACCTTTCATAATCAAATCTTTCACACCCCATTCTCCTTTCATTTCAACATGATCTTACACTCCACCTCTATTTGAAAGACCAAGACTTTGCCTATAAATAGAGGGCTTCCTTTTCATTATTTTCACACCAAAATATCTCTTTCTTTCCTCTCAAAACTGGATCCCACACACACACACACTACAAACATTTTCATTCAAGTGTTCTTGGTGAAATTCAAGTGTTCTTGGTTCAAATCTTGAAAGAGTTCCAACTTCTTCTCAATTTCATACTCCAAATACATCAAAGTAAGTAAATACTAACTTATTTCATCATATATTTATGTTTATATAAGTCTTGCATAACATATATAATCACCAACAACAACAAGTTTCATAAAAACTCAATTTTATAAGTTTCTAGTTTTTGTTTTTAAGTTGTTTCTTTAAATCTGTTTATGAATATATAAACACATCATAAAAGTTTTAATATTATGAAAACAAGTAATATATATGTATTTTATAACTTGTATACAAGTAGTCTTTGAATAAACAACAAGAATCATACGTTATTTCAAGTTTATAGACTGCAGATTTTCGGCAGAAAATTTATATCGACTTTGAAAAATGATAACTAATTCATAACTTAACGAAATAAGTTGATTCTTGTCTCAAAGGTTAGATCTATGTTTTAACTATAGATCTGGAATTTTTCATAATTTATTTTGGAGTTTAAGACCTCCAGAAATTATTGGGGAAACCGAAAGTTTGACAGCTCAAAAATGGCCAACATAGGGTTTTTAACGAGCTTTTTCACCAACCTCAACATCTCGAAAAATGGTCATTCTTGATTCTAAAAATCCTTTGTATATAGTAGTTTAATGTCCTAGAAAACCAAAGTCTAAAACATATTGGAGCTTGGTCAAAAACAGCCTCAAAGTAGGCTAAAAAACTTCCGAAAAAGCTGAAAAATTATATATATATATATATATATATATATATATATATATATATATATATATATATATATATATATATATATATATATATATATATATATATATATATATAAACTTGACGTTTTAAGTGAATTTTATTTATAAACTTGTAATGTTGGGTGATTTAAGACATAAAAATCTATAAATATATATATCATCATAGTTTAGAGATATTAAGTCCTTATTATCATTTAGGACTCGATTAAACTCATTCGACGCATCATCCATCTATTTACGCTAAAAAGCTTTTTACGCTCGTTTTGCCATCGCAATCTCGGTGAGTTCTCATAGCCCCTATTTTCACACTGTTATGTTTTGGGGATGAAATACATGCTTCGTTTTTATATGGACACGAAAATATCTTCATTTCTATTATGTATTACACATGTGGTTCCATCAGCCCTTATATCATGAACCGTTAATTGCATTTATTTGTAAGCGCGAATATATTGTGGATAGAACTATCGGGAGTCATGTCTCCCATTCGGGTTAGTTCGGATCGGCTAACAGCGAGTGCATATATATTTAACACTCGGTATTACGTATGGGAATACTGCACAGGGCAAACTCATTTTAATTAAGCTTCGGTTGCATGATGGTTTATATGTAATACATAACATGGAATTTATGATTTTATAAATTCAATCTCTATTATTGTTGTCCATACAAGTCAGATTTACGTGTAAACCTATGAGCTCACCAACAATTTTGTTGACGTATTTTAGCGTGTATTTTAAGGAAATTAAGGCAAGTCTATCACATCGGTAGTATTTTCAAGCTTCCGCATTTAAGGAGTCACACTCAGTTTCAAACCGTCGGAGATTTATTGGCATTATTTTCGATGATTTAATTATGTATTTAAATCTCTGTACCTTGCGAACTTCTCTTTATCATTTTGGGTTATGTAAAACATTATATCTCTTAAAGTTATACCGATGTATTTTTGAAAACGGCATATAGTGGTCGTTCGTTATGATTATGGTTATGCTTCCGCGACGTCACGCTTCGTTGCCAACCGGGGTAACGGGGTGTGACATGTGTATTTGTGCTCGGTTCCAAGCTAATCCGAAAGAAATGCATATGAAAGCCGTGAAGCGGATTCTGAGATAACTCAAGTCAAAACCGAAGCTGGGACTTTGGTATCATGCTGATGGTGATCTGGAATTGGAAGCATACACGGATTCTGATTATGGTGGTTGCAGCTTGAACCGGAAATCAACAACTAGAGGTTGTCAGTTCCTTGGAGGGAGACTCGTCACCTGGCAATGCAAGAAACAGACTTCGGTAGTCGTGTCAACGTGCGAGTCTGAATATGTAGCTGCTGGTAGTTGCTATTCACAGGTTTTGTGGATACAACAACAATTGCGGGATTACGGTTTGACTTACACTCATACTCCCATTAGTATAGATAATCAGTCTACAATTGCTATAAACACAGTAAAACGAAGTACATAGACATAAGACATCATTTCATACGTGATTGTGCTGAAAAGAACTTAATAAAACTGGTAAAAGTGGCAACAGAAGATTATAATGCAGATTTATTCACTAAACTTTTTGATCATTCACGCTTTGAGTTGTTAGTTCAACTAAATGGGATGCGTAATCCAGAGTAACTTGACCTTAGTATACTTTCTTTCTTTTTATAGTACATTAGTAGTTTAGTAGTTTTTATTTCCTTTTATAGTATGTTAATAGGTTAGTTTATAAGCTTTTCTTAAAAAAATGAAAAACAAAAAAAAAAGAGAGAATGCCATAAATAAAAAAAATTTCAAAAAAAAGAGAATATTGAAAAACGAGTTAAGTCTTAGATACATAGGTTCAAAGTGACGAAAATTAGCACAGTCGAATCAATCTCTAAGTGTTTAGCTTTCACACATAATGCACCTTAAATTCTAAGTGATATACACTCTCCTGTTTGATGTGTTGGTAGGCATAATTAATACATAACGGAAATCCTATCATCTAATAAAATAATCAAGTAAAAGTCATATGTCTAACTAACTTAGATGTATGACCAAATGGTCTTAAAATCTATGTTAGAGACATACAGACAATGATTTTAAATGAGGTATGCAAATTTTCTGGGGGATGTATAGCACCATCAAAATACATCTTAATTAGAAAAGAAAAGAAAAGAAATTTTTTTGATAAAGAAGAGGGAGTCAAAATAAGTCGCTTTGTTGTACGTAAGTACAAACCTGTCACCTCTGTTTTGACTCAAGTTAGCAAAATAAGTCGCTTTGTTGTACGTAGGTACAGACCTGTCACCGCTGTCTTGCTAACTTAAAATAAACTCTAAGACAAACTAAGACACTCTGTTGTATGTAAAACCAGAACTGTGTCCGACGTTTGCCTTTTAAAGAAAATTTGCAATACCAAAAAGTTATAATCATTGTATGTCTGCCTTGATCATAGAAGTATATCTAAGTATGGGATACGTAAGATAGCTTCTTGATAAAGAAAAAGGTCAAGGGAATTTCCAAAGTGTTAAATGTTTAAAGGGAAAAGTATACGGACAATCGACTTGGAATGTATATCACGACAAACAAACCAATGGAATAAAAATTCCTAAGTGTGAAAGTGTAATACTGAAAGTGCGTTTGACATCACTATCTGATTGAACCTTCTTTGACTTTCTCGCAAAAATATTCTTTTAGTATAGGTCGTAATTTTTTAAGTGCTTTTGAGTAGAAAAAGTTTTATTCTTACTTTATTTTATTTTATTGTATTTTATTTTATGTTAAGTAGAATAATGGTCAAAGTTACTAGGTTGCATTTTTGGTTCAAGAAACAAATATTGCGTGAATTCTGTTGCTTAGTGTGAATGTTTTTGCAAAATCGGTAAAATTTTGTTACATGAAAAAGTTGAAAAAGTTGGATTTTATTCAAATATTTTCAAAATTTTCACTTAAGTTCGAAATCCAGAAACATTCGAAGTTACATTCGAATTTGTCAGGAAGTTCTAACTTATTCTAAGTTCGAAGGTAGTTGATATAAATAGGTCAACAGTACTTCATTTAAGACACCTACCCTCGAATTTGTACTCTCGAACTTGTGCTCAGGCGATCTCAAACTTAATCTCGAACATACCGATTTCGAATTCGTCCTATTCCTCGAAGTTTTGCCTCTATTTCTCACACATACAAGTATACTAGGGTATTCTATTAATCATAATACTAAGTAAGTGTAGTTTAGGACTTTATTGTGGCAAAAATCGACCTATTTTGCTAGTTGTATTATTTGAAATTACTTGGTTTAAAATCACGAGTTTTAAAAGATAAAACTTCAAATAAGTGATAAATAACTTCGATTAGAACCCAATAGGACTAGATTATGCTGTTGATTAAGTCAAATGGGGTTAAAATCTTAGTTTTTAAGTTGAATATGACCGACTTCGAACTTGTTCTTCAGGTTCGAACTTGTCAGAAAGTTCGAACTTGTTGAAATATCTATAAGTTCGAAGTCAGTCAAGTTCGAATATATATCTCAAATTTATTTAAATTCGAATGGTTTTAAATGGTTTCAAATTTGTCTAAGTTCGAATATGTTGGAATTTGAACTTATGCAAGTTCGAAGTTATGCAAATTCGAAAATAACAAATTTCATTTTATTCTTAATTACTAATTTTGTTTGGTGATTTTGTATGCAGATATGGGTGATCGTGCTTTTTATAATAAGCACAATATGGTCATGGCAGTGGATCTCCAATTGCCAGAGGCACAGCCTTATCGTTAGATGATTGAATTACTGACTCAGTCTCGCGTATCCTATGCACTCACCTACAACTTACAAATTACCTTGACGTATGTGCGACAATTTTGGGAGCATCTTCAAGTAGACTGCACGGTTACCCCTACAGTGCTGAGAACAAGAGTAGGCGGTCAACCAATAGTGTTTTCGGCTAACATGTTGAGGCAGATTCTACAGCTGGGCACTGAGGAACAAGAAGCAGGCCCAATAGATTTTCCATTGCCTATTCGACAAGCTGCCTTTTTGAGGATGGGTTATGCCCAAGATATAACGAATGCATCATACGTTAAAAGTGGATTGATTGGCCAATGGCGGTATCTTGTCCACGTGATTATTGTGTGTTTTGCACCAAAGAAGGCGGGCTTTGACACGATGGTGTCTAAATTGCAATCTGCGTTGATTGCGTTGGTGTACAACAAGAAATTCAGCTTTTCTGAGATGTTTTTTGGAGAGTTTGTGCACCAGATCACAGCTCCGATCAAGGAATGATTTTTGATGTATCCCCGCTTCGCCATGATGATCATACGCCATTTCTTACCGAATTTGCCACCACTTCCTGTTCAAAGTGGCGTGGCTCTGATAGATAAGCGCATATTTGCTGACTGCCAGTGTAACATCCTCGGATTTAAATTATTGTAATTGGGATAATTAGATGAATTTTTGTATAATTAAGTTGAATTATTATGTATCTGGATATCTGAAAGTTGGTTGCTGTGTTAAGGAAATTAAGAAGTTTGAGAAATTTAAATTATTATTATGGAGTATTATGAATTATAATTGTTAGTAATGATAAAACTAAGACAAAATCAATATTTAGTGAGATCAGATAAGTTGAGGGGCTAAATGTGCCAATAGCCGAAATTTGGGAAATAAAAATGTTGGAATTAGTGTCCAAGTCACAATTATTCGTAAACATATTGTTATCGGGCTGGATCCTTTTTGGGTGCATGCAATGAATTGTAAAGAGAAGATGATTAACTTAAATATATAATGTTAATTAGTTTGTTAATTTATTATGTTTAATAAATTAATTAGAAACTAAATAATTGATTATATTTTATTAATGGGTTAGTTTGTTAATTTATTAATAGTTAATAAATAAACCGGAAGCTAATAAACTTAATTGAGGAAGTACAGGGGCTAAACTGCAATTAGTTGATAGTCAACAGGGCACCCCCTAAACCCTAATAGGGGGGGCCGGCCACCAATCCATCCCACATGGATTTGGGATAAAAAATTTGTAGGTTTCTAAAACCTATAAATAGGCAGCCCCTGCCTGCTTCATTCCTTACTCATTCAATTCTAAGTTCTCTAACGATCACAAGGGATACCAGTTTTGGGACTCTGAGATCTGAGCTTAGAAAAATTATAATTATCTTTTCTTTTTATCATTGGGTGTGAACAACTAGAGGCGATCTTGCTTTAGACGCTTGTTGCTCGATTCAGAGGCTGTTCGTGCAATCGTTCTTCATGGAGAAAATTGCGAATTTTCTCAAGGTTAGTTTTTTCTTATTCATCTCTTTATTTTAATAATTAGTTGCTTAGCTTGTTTGGTTACATCCTTAAGGTTTTATATTCTTGCATAGTTAGGTTATTTAATTTTCCGCAAAGTTTTAATTTAACCTAGCAATGGTATAGGAAACCCAATAGTGGTATCAGAGCGGTTAACCTAACGAGCTTTGCACTAATTTTGAGACGATAATCTTGTTCTTAAATTTTGAAATTTGTTTTGATTAATTTTCGGAATTTTGATATAATTTTAATGGTGTTTTTAATTTTAATTTAAATTGTTTAAACTTAAAATTAGTTTTTAAATATTAAATAAATCTGAAAAATTAATTAAAAATTATTTTTTCGAAATTTTTGGAGTAAAATTCGTTTTTTTAATACTTATTTAATTTTTAAAATAGTTTTTAAATATTAAACTAATTGTCTAAATTTTGAAAATTGTTTTTCATATTTATCTTCAAATTTTCGGATTTTTAAAAGGTTTTAAATGGATAAATCTGAAATATTAAATAAATTATTACTTTATTAATTTAGGATTTTATTAATTTAATTAAGGGTTTGATTTTTGGGGTTTTAGATAAACATGCCTTAGAGATAAGCTTGATTTTCTAGGTTTATCTTTAATCCTATTTATTTAGAAATTACCTTAATTTAAATTAAGTGCTTATCCTAAAGGTTTTAAAATATCATAATTTATTAGGATAAACTTGTATTATCCTAGGTTTAAATTTTGAGGATTTATATGGTTATATATATAGGTTTCAGATTTAATATATATATTTAATAATTAAATGTTTCTTATTTTATTTAAATATTGAAACCGAAATATATATATATATATATATATATATATATATATATATATATATATATATATATATATATATATATATATATATATATAATATAAATATTAATTTAAACCCTAATATTTTAAATTGTTTAAAATATACCCTGAATTTTAAAATGTTTAAAATAGTCCCTTTAATTTTAAAAGATTAAAATTTAACCCCTAAGATTTAATAGAAATTTATATATGTATTATTGATTATGTATATGTATCATTTAAATCTAATTACATCGTCAGTCAATTGATAAATCGGCTCACCCATAATGAACAAACTATAAACGAGGTATAAGGCGGGTCGCTCTGCTTCCCTAAAGAAGTAGGTTTTTAACAGCTTCGCGCTGACCTACCTCCTCCGCTTCGCTGTGCGTTCAATGGAGCTACCGAGGACTTTTGATAGGATGGTGTCCAGATTAAAAGTTTAATCTAAAGTACTAAAACAAAAATCCCGTTTAAGATATATCAAAAGTGAATTAGTATGCAAATCCATGAAAAATGCACATTTCCTATATGCACTGTTAGTGGAGCGTGTGTATTGACCGGCACACTAATGAGAGACATATTAGGAGGTGATGTAGGACTCGCGATTCCCAGACTGATCCGTGCCGGGTCTTATGCAGTTTTGCATGGTTAGATTCACCATCTTGTCCGTGATCCTCGGCAACCCAGTCAGGGATAGTAGTTGAGCATAACCGAGATAAACATGCCATTGATAAGATTCAATGAATCTCAAAAGATTTAGGAATTTCATAGAGATTGAAATCAACAAGAGTTTGTCCACCTAAAATAAATTCGTGGCGTGATTACGGCGACCCTTTTCATAAAACGAATCGAAAATATGGATCCTAGCCTTAATTCAAATTGGGTAAATTGTTTAAGGAATACTTCAAACTAACTAGAACTTTATCTCACAGATGTCTACTTCTACTGGTACTCCCAATCCTGCTCCCAACCACACATCCAACTTCTCACTCCTTTTCGTTCTTGGTAGGGAAAAACTATCCGGTCCGAACTATGTGGACTGGATGAGAAACCTCAGGTTTACGCTGAGGTACGAGAACAAGGAGTATGTTCTCGATTAACAAATTCCCACACTGGATGAGAATCCCACCCAGGAGGAAATGGACGCACACCAGAAACTCTACGATGATGCAAACAAAGTGTCCTGCATCATGGCGTCATCCATGGTTCCTGAGCTTGCTAAAGCCTTCGAGAATACATGGGCCTTTGAGATGAATCAGCAGCTGCGAGAGATGTTTGAGGCTAAGGCGAGCAAAGAGCGCCTTGATGTGGTAAGATCCCTCATGACCTGCAAACCAAAACCTGGAACATCTATCTGCACTTTCGTCCTTGAGATGAAGGGGTACTTCGACCGGCTGGAGGCTCTCAATATGGTGTTTGACTCTGAGTTCTCCACCAATATCATTCTTTCTGGACTGCCCACCATCTATAATCAGTTCATACTCTCCTATCAGATGAACATGAATCAGAAGGAGACGTCAATTACGGAACTGCATAATCTGCTCCGAACCGCTGAACAGGGCATCAAGAAAGATGAGACCCCTGTGGCCCCTGTGCTTACTGTCGGTAAGGCCTCAAAGAAACGGAAGTCATCCTGGAAGACCCCAAAAGGAAAGTCCAAGAAAGGGTCTCAAGGGAAAACAGAGTCCGGTATTGTGCCTACTAAAGATCCGAAGGAAGCAGTATGCTTTTACTGCGATGGCAAGGGGCACTGGAAGCGAAGCTGCCCATCATATCTGAAGGACCTTAAAGACGGCAAAGTCGAAAAGGCCTGCACCTCAGGTATGTTCATGATCGAACTCCATAACACTTCTATCTCTAATTCATGGGTTCTTGATACAGGATGTGGTACTCACATTTGCTCTGTATTGCAGGGACTAAGGGAAAGTAGAAGCTTGAAGCATGGGGAGCTGAACCTAATCATGGGGAATCGAAAGATCACGCCTGTGAAGAAAGTCGGAAGGTTCCAGCTCGTGCTTAGATCAGGAGTAGAGATTAGCTTAAATAATTGCTGTTATTCACCCGATATGAATCGGAACATCATTTCTTTGTTTGCCTTGTATAAGGATGGATACAATTTCAGCTTTGATAATAATAATGGAAGTATTTTGGGTTATTTGAATGATGTTTTTATATTCAAAGCTTGTCCTTATAATGGCATATATGAAACTTTGAGTGTGATAACAACCTATTATTTAATATTGATTCTAACGAAATTGATATCCAAATTGTGGCACTGTCGCCTTGGGCACATTAACAAGAAACGCATCGCCCAACTCCAAAAGGATGGAGTGTTGGAATCATTCGACCTAAAATCGGATGATGTATGCGAATCCTGTTTACTTGGCAAGATGACAAAATCACCATTCACAGGAACGTGTGAAAGAGGTGAAGGACTATTGGATTTGGTCCACACAGATGTATGTGGGCCATTCCGATGTGCTACAAAAGGGGAAAATCGGTACTATGTCACCTTTACAGATGACTATAGTAGATTTGGATATGTTTATTTAATTAAACATAAGTCCGACACTTTTGAGACATTCAAAAGATATCAAAGTGAAGTAGAGAATCAACTGGGCAGAAAGATAAAGGTTCTCCGCTCCGACAGGGGAGGAGAGTACCTTAGTATCGAGTTTCTCGATCATCTTAGAAGCTGTGGAATAGTTACCCAGTTAACACCTCCTAGAACACCACAACTCAACGGAGTTGCAGAGAGGAGAAACGGGACCTTGTTAGACATGGTCCGATCTATGATGAGTCGAGCAACACTTCCAGTAAGTTTCTGGGGTTATGCATTAGAAACTGCGGCACATATTCTAAATCTAGTACCCACCAAGAAAGTTTCAAAGACACCTTACGAGATGTGGAAGGGAAAGCGTCCTTCCCTTGGTCACATCAAGATCTGGGGTTGTGAAGTCTTCGTTGGACGAGAGACCTCTGACAAACTTAGTCAAAGATCTGAAAAGTGTCTATTCGTCGGTTACCCATAAAAGTCATTTGGATATCTATTTTACAAACGACGTGAAAACGTAGTGTTTGTATCTCGAAGAGGAGTGTTCCTCGAGAAGGAGATAATATCTAAAGAGGACAGTGGGAGTAAAAACGATCTTGATGAGATTAAAGATAATACCGATGAAGAACCAACTGCAAACACTGACCATCAACATGAGGTTGAGATGCCTGTTAAACCCAATGACATATCCTTACCTTTGCGCAGATCCGGTAGAGTTAGAAATCCTCCTGAGTTCTACTATGGTTTCCATATTGAACAGGATGATATGATTAGTGATAGTACACTAGTTGACTTAGATGAACCAGCTAACTACCGGGAAGCGATGGCAGGCCCTGAGGCAGCCAATTGGAAGGAAACTATGGATAGCGAGATTGAATCCATGTATGGCAACCAAGTTTGGAACTTGGTTGATCCCACACCCGGTCTAAAGACGGTGGGTTGTAAGTGGATATTCAAGAAGAAAACTGATATGAATGGGAAAGTACACGCTTACAAAGCTAGGTTGGTGGCAAAGGGCTATACTCAAACCTACGAGATTGACTATGAGGACACCTTTTCACCGGTAGCTAAAATTAAATCCATAAGGATAGTTCTGGCCATAGCTGCGTTTCATGACTATGAAATCTGCCAGATGGATGTCAAAACCGCTTTCCTTAACGGGAAATTGACAGAGGATGTGTTTATGACACAACCTGAAGGTTTTGTAGACACCAAGTATCCTAAGAAAGGGTGTAAGCTTCAAAAGTCCATTTATGGACTTAAGCAAGCTTCTCGAAGCTGGAATCTTTGCTTTCATGAGAAAATCACCGAGTTTGGATTTTCTAGAAGCGAAGATGAGTCCTGCATATATGTCAAGGTCAGTGGGAGCACTGTAGTCTTCCTGGTGTTATATGTCGATGACATATTACTTATAGGAAACGACATCCCAACATTACAGAGTGTAAAAGATTGGTTGGGAAGATGTTTCACTATGAAGGATCTAGGAGATGCAGCTTTTATTCTGGGTATAAAGATTTATAGAGATAGAACGAGACGTCTAACAGGACTAAGCCAGGATACGTACTTAGACAAAATACTGAAAAGGTTCAGTATGGGGAATTCTAAGAAGGGGAACCTTCCCTTTGCTCATGGCATAAAGATTAGTAAAGACATGAGCCCAAAGACACATGAGGAACGAGACAGAATGAGTCGAGTTCCATATGCTTCGGCCATAGGATCTATAATGTATGCCATGACATGTACGAGACCTGATGTCTCATTTGCTTTAAGCATGGTGAGTCGACATCAGCCAGACCCTGGTGAAGGTCATTGGACAGTGGTCAAGAATATTCTTAAGTATTTAAGAAATACTAAAGACAGGTTCTTGGTTTACGGTGGACAGGATGAACTCAAAGTAACCGGTTATTGCGATGCGAGTTTCCAAACGGATAGAGATGACTGTCGATCACAATCTGGTTGGGTGTTCTTATAGAACGGGGGAGCCGTGACGTGGAAGAGTTTGAAGCAGGAAACCGTGGCAGACTCTACCTGCGAGTCAGAATATATTGCAGCCTCAGAAGCCTCAAAGGAAGCCATCTGGTTGAAGAATTTCATTGGAGATCTTGGAGTTGTCCCAACGGTTCAAGATCCCATCGAAATATTCTGCAACAACGAAAGTGCTGTTTCGTTGACTAAAGAACCCAAGGATCATGGAAAGTCCAAGCATATTGATCGGAAGTACCACTTTGTTCATAGCAAGGTTGAAGAAGGACATGTGATTGTGAAAAGAGTGCGATCAAAGGAGAATCCAGCTGATCCATTCACAAAGCCACTTTCTCAACCGAAACACTATAGTCATGCTGTTAGCATAGGATTACGAGATAATGTAAAGTTTAATAGTTAGTTTTGAATTTGAAACATTGTAACAATGACTTCCAAGATGATAATATCCTCTATTCTTCAGACGGAGATACATTGAAGTTGCGGTTTTGTAGTCCGTCATACCTTAGTGCATTCAAACGCTGTGCGTAACTGCCAGTTATAATGGATGTATCTAGTTACGATGTTATTAGTTAGCTAGCGCTGTTTATGCGAAGTTTATTCGTTCCTTTTGCCTATATGGAAAAGAGATATCTATGGGCCCTCTGATGATTAAACGTTAACTCTAGAGAGTCGGGCCCGACCGAGACAAAATTGAAGTGTTCAATTAATAAGTCTCATATAGTCATATTAATCGGAAACCAGAAACATAATTTTGAAACCAAAGATTGATTATAATCCATGTCTTAGTTTCATACAATATCAGAGAACGAAGGAATAGTTGATCCCTTATCTAAAGGATTAGCTCTGATATGATTCAGAGTTCGGCAGCTGTATCGAGTAGCTAGGAAGGCTGGTAATAGAATGTGTTTAGACAAATAGTTGCCAACTTGTCCAAGTGGGAGACTGTTGGAATTAGTGTCCAAGTCACAATTATTTGTAAACATATTGTTATAAGGCTGGATCATTTTTGGGTGCATGCAATGAATTGTAAAGAGAAGATGATTAACTTAAATATATAATGTTAATTAGTTTGTTAATTTATTATGTTTAATAAATTAATTAGAAACTAAATAATTGATTATATTTGATTAATGGGTTAGTTTGTTAATTTATTAATAGTTAATAAATTAACCGGAAGCTAATAGAATTAATTGAGGAAGTACAAGGGCTAAACTGCAATTAGTTGATAGTCAACAGGGCAGCCCCTAAACCCTAATAGGGGGGGCCGGCCACCAATCCATCCCACATGGATTTGGGATCAAAATTTTGTAGGTTTCTAAAACCTATAAATAGGCAGCCCCTGCCTGCTTCATTCCTCGCTCATTCAATTCTAAGTTCTCTAACGATCACAAGGGATACCAGTTTTGGGACTCTGAGATCTGAGCTTAGAAAAGTTATATTTATCTTTTCTTTTGTTCATTGGGTGTGAACAACTAGAGGCGATCTTGCTTTAGACGCTTGTTGCTCGATTCAGAGGCTGTTCGTGCAATCGTTCTTCGTGGAGAAAATTGCAAATTTTCTCAAGGTTAGTTTTTTCTTATTCATCTCTTTATTTTAATAATTTGTTGCTTAGCTTGTTTGGTTAGATCCTTAAGGTTTTATATTCTTGCATAGTTAGGTTATTTAATTTTCCGCAAAGTTTTAATTTAACCTAGCAAGGGTATAGGAAACCCAACAAAAAAGACTCTTGGTCTTTCATTTGTTCATTTCACCATTTCAACTCTAAGAAGCTCTTAATCTCTCTCTAAATTTCTGTTGGAATTCGATATTGTGGAACAAAATTCGTGAATCCAAGCTGAATATTGACAAGAAATCAAAGGAATTAAGGTAAGAAATTATAGTTTCATGTTTGAGGTTTTATTTTGAAGAATAAAGATACAAAGTTCGGATTTTAATCTGAATAAATGTTGATTGCATGTATGTTTTAATAGTTGGAAATCATTCTTGGGAGATTTCTGAAGCCTTTGAAACAAGAATTGTTGGTTAATTCGTCCTAATCGGTAAGAAATCTGATTTTTTTTATGAAGTTATGTGTTCTTGAGGTTTTTGCTCATTTTTGGTCCAATCTGGACGAATCTGAATGTTAAGGATATGGAAAATGATGTAGAAACGCCCCATATATGGTTATATAACATTAGATTTAACTGCATGTGGCTAGAAATGGATTTATTGAAAGTTTAGTGCAAAACTCGTAGCTGCGACCTACAATTCTGCATGTGAACTCGGCGAGTTCCCAAGAATACTTGAATAAATCTTCAAAAATTCATAAGGGGTTGGATCCGAATTCGGTTGGGACCCGAATTCGGATGAGACTTGAAATTCGGATGAGACCCGAGCTTTGATGGAACCGAATCCGAATGGAACCAAACTCGGATGGGCAAAGTAATTCGGATGGGTCCGAAATCCGGTCGAGGGTCCGAACTTCGGACCTGAACTCGGTGAGTACCCTTGGCCAACTCGGCGAGTTCTATGTATTTCTTGGGTAATTCGGATGGGGTTTTAAAGACCCGAATTTATAGACAATTAATCACACTTTTGGGATATTTTTGGTAATATAATAAGACATATAATGAAGGGTTATTTGGGAATAATAACACACTAAATGATGGTTTTTAATGTGAGTTTCAGATGACAGTTCCGAATGTTGCAATACTTTTAATTGTACAAGTTGATGCTAATTTGATAAAGAACATGTAATGATGATATGTTTATCATATGAAAATGTAACAGGTCCCTTGTGGTGTTGTTTAACCCACAGTGGGGTACTTTGTGGATCCGGTTGAAATCCCGTGGAGAAATAAAATAACTTAAACGCACCCACTGTGAGTACATATGATTTCGCATGTTTATATCTGCTTTATGTTAGCTATTGCCTGCTGAGACATGTTGCTTCGTTATCGTTTGGAATTCTACTAACTTGCGTAGATTTAGATGCACATTCATACTTGTTGCATGTCCGTTCTTTTGTTACATCTATCGATGGACCGGCGGGTCGCATCTGTTATTCCGATGTTACTGCGCTATAGAACCCGGAGCTGATCCCTCTAAGGTTATGGTAGGCAATAAGTCATCCCTGATGTTATGTCCATCTAAGATGGTTGGTTTATATGCCGAGCTTTGGGCTCGTAAGAGCGACGACTCATGTGTGTCGTACTTTGTGTACGTGGAGAGTGCTCGACGTGTGTCGTCGGTGTACCCTTGTGGGCTTCATAAAGATTTATAAAATGTGTATATCTGTGTATTCACTAATGTTAGTATATGGTGTGTAAAGACGACATTACTACTGCATCATGGCTGATTTCATAAAACACTTGAGGGTCACACCGATGAGCACAACTGAGCAGATGCAATTAAACTGTTGAATAAATAATATTGGATATTGTTTATGACACGAAATGGTCATTGAGATTAAATTAATAGATGATTATTTATATCTCAAAGTACGGGGATTAAAAGTGCAATATTGGATATTGTAGTGATTTAATTGTCATTGAATGATAATTAAATAATTATCTGGTCTTTTATTTATAATTGGATACTAAATAAAAGATTGATTTATTTGAATTGGTATTATCATCTATTATTAGATAATTGGATGGATAATTATAAACAAATAAATAAGAGATAATTATAAATAATTATCTAGTCATTTATATATTATTAGATAATGTATAAAAGATTAATATTATTTAAAAGGTATTATAGAGATAATTATATCAAGTTTAGATAATAAAGATAATTATTAAGATATATATTATATTAATATATTTAAGTTTTAATTAATATATATATATATATATATATATATATATATATATATATATATATATATATATATATATATATATATATATATATATATAGATTTAGGTTCAAGTGAGTACCATGCACCACCTCTATGCAAGGCGTAAAAATTTTTTTTTTTTTCATGAACATGTTTTAATTAACATTACACAGATCATATGTGAATTTCACGCAAATCCGATCACTCTAAGTGCATGAAAACACGCATCACATAAATGCGCGTTCACATGTCTTCAAAATTATGTAAGTGTGTGTTCACATCATTTTTTAGGAGCTAGGAGATGTGAATTTATGTGAATTTTACATATGATCTTCATAACGTTAATTAAAACATGTTTATGAAAAAAAAAATTTAAAAAGTTTTTTTAAATGGTACCTTTAATATATATATATATATATATATATATATATATATATATATATATATATAATATATATATATATATATATACACGACTACTAGAAGATATATATGTGGATATATATAAGTAAAGAGGATGTGACCTGAATTTTTTTTTTTGGGTGTGCATCTCGTGTGTTTCGGCTGGACTAAAACCAAAATCGCATTTGGTTTTCCGGTTTCTAGTGTGTTTAATTGCATATTTGGCGTCGCTCGATTGTGTCATCACCGGTGGATACTGAAAGATTCTCATTCGTGTATTCTTGTCATAGAATGCAAAGGTACGGATTTTTATTGCTTTCTAGTTTACTTATCTTATGTATACTTGATGAATAGTGTATGTAATTCGTAATTTTTAAAAAGCTTCCATTGTGCGTTAATATGATTAATGTTCTTGTTTTTAAGAAAAACTATACGAATTCCCAACAGTGGTATCAGAGCCAAGTTAAGTAACATAATGATAGTATTATTCATGTATTTATGTCTAGCGTTCTTAAAGTTTCGATTTTTAATAATTTAAAGTGTTTAAACGATCGAAATCAGTAATTAAAACGTTTAAGGTTTTGATTTGGCTTGGAGAAAATCGACCAAAGGTTTTGGAAACCCCATGGTGATTCTCGGTCAACCTTGGAGTTTCTCGGAACTCGGGATTTTGAAACCTTAGTTCGTTTTATTTAGTTGATGTTTGATTGTTTAAAAGTGTTTAATTGATTAAAGTCGAAAATTAAACGTTTCGGTTCGCGAAATCAAACCTAGAGATTTCGGCCATGGGTTGAGACTCATGCCTCTCGGTTGTGATGTGGTTACCGAGGTGATGGAATATTTGTTTCCGTCATGTCGTTTAATTCACGGTTAAACTCGAACGATTAAATTAAATGCGTTAAAATCGAATTAATAAATCAAAAGTGTTTGGTTATTGATATTTAAACATTTGTGACTAAATGTGTTTTCAGTTTTACAAAATTAAACTGGGAGACTTTATTAGTTTTATAAAATTAACAAATCGGTTTAAATATTATTCGATTCGATAATTAAACGATTAATTGGAATATGGAAATCGAAACAATCAAAGTTAGTTGATTAAATGCTTCGATTAATTTCAGCCGTCAAAGGGTTTAATACCCTACTTGTTTTCGGTTCATATGGGTTATTGAACCCGAGTATGAGTCGCTTAACTAAGGTGGTTCGTTTCCGTTTTCCGGTAATTCGTCGTTTAAATTAAATCGGTTTTAATTAAAAATTAAGTTTTAATGTTGAAATTAAAATTAGTGGTAATTTTAATTTAAAACTAGATTTAATTTATGCATTTAATATTTAGTTCCATAAAATGCATTATTAAATTAAAGAGAGTTTAATTTAAGAATTCTATTTTCAAATTGATGAAATCGTGACTTTGAGTTTCATGCTCGGACATGGTTTAATGTTTTGAGATTTGATCTCGACATTAACGTTTTTGGTAGAAATCGTTTAAACCCATAAAGAAAAGTTTTTGGTGTTATTTAAAGATGGTCATTTTTCTTTAAATATTTTTAAAAGACATTTTTATTGGTAAAACTGTTTATTTAGAAAATTGACATTTTAAATAAAGTTTATTTTTTTGAAAAGCTTTTCAATTAAATAATAGTTAATTGATAATTATTTAAAGGAAGTTTAAATTATTTATCAATGTTATTTGAAAATAATAACTATATTCATTAAAGGTTGTTTAATAATAAGTTTCTTAAAATAGTAAGTTTAAGTTTCAAAGGTGTTTGAATTGTTAATTAAATATTTTAAGAAAAGTATAGTTATGAATCCAAAGATAACACAAAGATGGAATTAAATTTGAAATTTTTCGAAAAAAAGTTTCTAATTATGGAAAGTGTTCCTAAATTTCGAGTTTACGAACCGTATTAAATTTAAGAACGATATTGGACATGATTACTTCAATTAATGGTAGATTAATTGGTCTTGAAATTATTTTCATGGCAAAATGAAAATGAATTATGGATTATTAATATGCTTTACTGCTTTATTAATGTTTGTGACATAGCCGAGCCTTGCGACCCCTTTAATGTGATGGTTGTTTATTTAATCTTAATGTTTGCTATTTTTATCATTGGTTATTTTTGAGAAGGCCTGCGTGCCATTAGAATCCCGGTTTTATGATGTAATTTGTAATAGGTTAGAAAATAGGCAAATGTATTTAGATTAAAATTATGTAAAAATTTTGGCGAAGATGTCCATCAAGAAGGAGGACATTTATCAAGGACGCTCGGAGACATCATCGGATGCTGAGGCTTGTGGGAGCTGAAAGAGTTCAACCTTCTTGCCTTGTGTGTTGATTTTGTCCCTTAGGTTTTGACCTAATTGGTTTGTCCGTATGGCTCTCAGAAACCAATTTAGTTTTTGGCAAGGCTATGTCACTGTGTGGTTGTATGTTTTATTTCTTTATGCTTTATTTATATCTGCGTGGTTGTGGTGACAAAGTAGATAAATAAAAGAAATCAAAACTACAATCATCTTTGATGAAAAATTAAAGTATTTAAAAGGAAGTTTAAATTGGAAACTTTAATTGTTTTGTCATGTGTTAGATATGACATTTTTATGAAACTAGTTTTTTAAATAAAAGAGATTTATTTTTAAAATGTCATATGATCAAAGAGTTGAAATTCTTAAAACTGGTACATTAACTGGATTGTTTACCAGAATAGGTGGTGTCTAGGACAGTCTTGCTTGGGTTGTGGAATTTCCGAAAGGTTTAGAACCGAAAGGATCCTGCCCGCAGACTAACCTGACTGGCCACTAGTTCTTGGTAAGAGACTGGTTATAAACCCAAATTAAAAATTTGACACAACACACCATCCATATAGTGGCACTCACGGTGACCGGTCGTCATAAGTAGGTTCAGTCTTCGTTGGGTGCTTACGCTGCAAACTCGGAGAGCTGTGAGGTAAGCACTGCGGATCCTAAGTGAGACTTGGTCCAGTGACTTGCAGTTGTTATATGGTGTGTGTTAGTGGTGGTTCCTCGGTAAGACTGTTGCCCAAGGTGTGGATGAGATTAAACATGATCAATTTAAGAAATTGAAAATCTCATAAGATCTAAGAGTTACAAAGGGGTTGTAATTGGTAATAAGTTGCCTGCCTGAGTAGCTTATTCATGTAGGTTCAGTCTCCGTTGGGTACATGAATAAGTAAAATGGTTCTTAGGATTAATAAATCATTTTCTAAATTTTGGGTTATTGATTTATTAATGGTTAATCAAATACTAATTTTTGAAAAATTGTTTAAGATGGTTTAAAAAGACAGAGGTAGAAGCGGTTTAATAATAACAATGACAATAACAGTAACAACAACAATGATAATGTCAATATTCTTTCCCTACTTGGAAATCCTCCCCAAAAGTACATGTTGCTACTTTGAGGTCCATTCGGGATATGGAGAACTCAAAAGAGGTAACTTCCTGAACTGGAAATAAGATCCGACAAATGTTCTGAGTACAGAGTGAAAGTCGTATATTTTGGAAAGGGCACTAGAACCTGCTCCTGCAGAGACTGCTACAGTTGAGGAGAGAAATCTCCACAAAAAGCACTCTGAGGATTTGGTCAATATTGCCTGTCTAATGCTAGCGACCATGACATCTGAGCTGCGGACTAGCCTTATGGACGTCTCAGCTTGCTAGATGTATCGCCAGCTAAAGGATATGTTCCAGACTCAGGCTCGGACTGAGAAACTTATACGACCAGGGATCTAAACTCCTGCAGAATGGCAGAAGGAACATATGTTAGACCCCATTTGCTGAAGATGAAAGGTCTGGATCATCTTAGCAGACTTGGGTATCCCGTGACACAGGACATGACCACGAACTTGATTCTCAATTCCTTATTGAAGGAATTTTAGCAATTTGTAAATTTGTTACAACATGCATGGAGAAGATGATCAGTGGGCTGCATCAGATGCTATAGACTGCTGAGGGAATGATTAAGGAGAGAAGATAGGGAAAGAGACGGACGGGAAAGTAAGTTTCCAAGCCGGAGGTTAAAGCTAACAAGTAGCTAAAACCTAGAACCGGAGAAGTCAAATCCAAGGATGACAAATTCTTTGAGTGCTAGGAAACTGGGCACTGGGAAAGGAATTGTCTCAAGTACTTGGAAATGGTCAAGGTTGACCGCATTGAGACTTCGTGTATCTGAATAAGTCACTTCTATTGTTCTTGGATACATGATACCCAATTGAACAAAGTTATATGCATAATGTCTGCAATGACTAAAATGAAGTGAAAAGAGATGACAGATTCAGTGGGAGCATAGAGACATATTAGAGAATACTCTGCTGGACACTATTTTTCATGTCATCAATAGTTTATCATGGTGTAGTAGACAACTTTGTAGTTGAATTTCTTGCAAATATTTTTGGGATAAATAAAGTAATTTTTGGAGTTGAAAATTTATTGCTTGAAATTCCTATTGTTTAAAATTACTAAACCATGATTATAGACTATTGATTCAAGTGGAGCTTGAATAGTAACTTGTCAATGGAGATTGGACAAGCTAGTAGTCATATTCAGGTAAAAAGGGTTACCATGTTGTTGTGTAAATTGTTCAAGTGTTCAAATGCAGTTTCATTGAACTTGTTAATTCTTGAAAGTTAGTTCAAGAGATTAGATGAGTTGGATAGTCATTCGTGATTATATAAATGAAACTAATAAAATGCAAAATTAAATGTAAAGGAGTTACATGGAGGTTAATTCACTTCACTTGTCAGAAATAATTAGACTTGAGAAGTCAGAATTGTTTAGACAAGAAGTAATCGCATTTTATAAAATTACATGTGAAATATATACAACTTGTGTGATGGTTAGTCAAGTAATAGCCTCTGACTTGTTTAAACACTCATCGACAAACTTGACGGAACACTACAACAAAATGTTGTCGATAACCAGGTTCTAGTGGTTATGGATACATATCATAAATATTGAACACAATGTTATTAAAGATATCTTGTTAAGATATAGATAAACCGCATACTGTCATATTCAAGATTAAACATCTAAACGTATCAATAGTAGCAATTAATCTGAATTGCTAGAGCTCCTAAATTTTAATCCTAGTGTCTTTATGAGTGATTTACCAGTTCCTCTAAAGATAATGGATATAAATTTGTAAGGAGATTCAGAATGGGTCTAAATAATATTACAAGAAGTTGTAATAAAGAACTAGTGTAATTTTTCAAAGATAAACGGTAATGGAAGTTAAGTCAGTTAACTAGAGAACACTCCCACTAAGATCATGTCTGAAATTAATTTTTCGGTATATCGTGTTACCGTTACATTTGATAAAGGAACAGTAGCATTAAATTGATGGAAGTCATGTTGTGTTTATTAAGATAAAGGAGATCAACATGATATCTTTAATGTCGTTCAATTTTGCATATTTTAGAAATCCAAGAATAAATTTGAAGTTATTCTAAAACTATTCCATAGCTGCTTGTTGTCGTGGGAACCACAACGAGATATAAAAGGCTACTTTGGTTTTTGGTTGATATTCATGGGTGATGAATATAGCAAAGGTTGGACCAAATTCACAGGTATTTTTTGCGAACAAATATTGGATTGACCCACCGATTGAGACCACTTTGTGGATCATAGTCATGAGTCTTATCAAAAAGGTAATCCTTAGTACCTGAGATGTCTACGTACTTTAGTGCGGAGGCTGCTGTACATTTGACCCAACCTAACGTCCTTCGTAACTGGGTGATCATAACGGTTCGAGGCTGGTTGCAGTGGGAGTCGTGCTGGAGGCCTAGATAGTCAATATGGGATTTGCACCTTCTTTTAACAAAGAAGAGATATTTCTGGGCCCCTTGACGATCGATACTAACAGAAATGCATGGCCATGCTCGGACAGAACTGATGTGTTCTACTCTGTCTGTTACAGTTCAATATGAGATCAGGGAGTCGAGAAACATAACCGTGTTTGCTACGGTTGATCTAATCCATGCATAGCTTTCACATTGAAATATCGCGATGCATGGGATATAACCTAAGTTTCTTTTTGGAAGGTTGTTTCAACAAGAATGCCCGAATGGGAGTCAGAGTTTTTATGACTTTGGTTGCCTAAAGTGTCTAGCCATGACCTCCTTTAGGCGCATGCTGCAGGATAGTATGTCGTCTTACTCAAGTGGGAGTATGTTAGTATATGGTGTGTAAAGATGATATTATTACTGCATCATGGCTGATATCATAAAACACTTGAGGGTCACACCGATGAGCACAACTGAGCAGATGCAATTAAACTATTGAATAAATAATATTGGATATTGTTTATGACACGAAATGGTCATTGAGATTAAATTAATAGATGATTAATTATATCTCAAACTACGGGGATTAAAAGTGCAATATTGGATATTGTAGTGATTTAATTGTCATTGGATGATAATTAAATAATTATCTGGTCTTTTATTTATTATTGGATACTAAATAAAAGATTGATTTATTTGAATTGGTATTATCATCTATTATTAGATAATTGGATGGATAATTATAAACAAATAAATAAGAGATAATTATAAATAATTATCTAGTCATTTATATATTATTAGATAATGTATAAAAGATTAATATTATTTAAAGGGTATATAATTATAGAGATAATTATATCAAGTTTAAATAATAAAGAAAATTATTAAGATATATATTATATTAATATATTTAAGTTTTAATTAATATATATATATATATAATATATATATACACGGCTACTAGAAGATATATATGTGCATATATATATAAGTAAAGAGGATGTGACCTGATTTTTTTTGGGTGTGCATTGATGGCGCACATACACACAAGGTGTGTGTCGTGTGTTTCGGCCGGACTAAAATCAAAATCGCATTTGGTTTTCCCGTTTCTCGTGTGTTTAATTGCATATTTCGTGCCGCTCGATCGTGTCATCACCGGTGGATACCGAAAGCGTCTCATTCGTGTATTCTTGTCATAGAATGCAAAGGTACGGATTTTTATTGCTTTCTAGTTTACTTATCTTATGTATACTTGATGATCCGTGTATGGAATTCGTAATTTTTAAAAAGCTTCCGTTGTGCGTTAATATGATTAATGTTTTTGTTTTTATGTAAAACTATACGAATTCCCAACAACTAAGCATTCGCTTACCCCTCAGTTGTTGATTTTTTTTACAGGAAAGGGAAAATCTGCTGCCGGACCTTCTAGCAAGGTTATCAGTTGAAGTGTTTGAAGATATCTACTGCTTATTTTGGTATCAGATCCGTGGAAATATTGTTGTAATATGTTTGGGATGATGTAATAAAGTTTGAGTATGTAGATTTAGACTTGAAACCTTGTAGCACTGTAGGGTGTTTGAAACAGTTTGTAATTTTAATTATGTACTTTTATGCTTCCGCACTGTAATTTAGGTATGCAGATCATTATGTAATTTATGTTTGGTGTTTAATCCTGGGTGTTATGTAATCATGGTTTTATGTGGCAAGGGTGTCACATGAAATGGTATCAGAGCAGTAGTTTGAGATTCAAGTGTCCGTGAGATCTTGGTCTCAAACATTAAGTGATGATATGTAGTGATTTTAAGTAATGATCTGAACTAAGATAGGTTACGATCTAGTAATTATAGGAGTTGACTTTCATACGGGACAATGGGTGGGGTCTTTAAATAAATGACATGTTACTAAACAAGTTATATGTTTTATATTTCTGACATGTCTGGAGGAGGAATGACACCCGAAGAAACAAGAGAAATGATGCTAGCCATGATGGCTGAGCAGAATAAGATGATTCAAGACCAGTTTCGGGCTCGAGATGAGGCCGAAGCTAAGAGAAGAGAAGACAAGAGGAAGAACAAGGAAAAAGAGGGGGGCAACAATGATGAAAAAGATGACAACACTGGGTCATCTAATAAGCCCAAAGGTTGTCGTTTCAAGGACTTCAAAGGAAATGGGCTGTAGAGTTTAATGGACTGGGTGATGCTGTTGCCGCACTTGAATGGATAACAGCAACCGAATGGACATTCCAAATCAGCGACTGTGCTGAGAAGGACATGGTTCGGTATGCTACTGCTATGTTCACCAAAGATGCGATCATGTGGTGGAATTCCATGGTTAACGCCTTAACCTTGGAGAAAGTTTCTGTAATGACATGGGCTGAGTTCACTGAGCTATTCACTCAGCAGTACTATCCGGTTGATGAGCGCCGAAGACTAGAGGCTAAGTTTATGGCTCTGATGCAGGGGACTAAGACTGTGTCCCAGTATGCTGTGGAATTCACGAGGCTGAGTTTGTTTGCACCTCATCAGGTTGATATTGCGGAAAGGAAAGTGACCAGATTTGAGGCTGGTTTGGATATTGAGATCAGAAGGGTTATGAGCAACGTGCGCTACACTACGTTTGTTGGCTTACTTCAGGCTGCCAGAAATGTAGAACAAATTCTGACCATGTCAGGATACTCAATTGGGTCTGCTGCTGCTTCCACTAACCCAACACAACCGTCACCATCGAAACGCCAACGTGAAGGGGGATACTCGGGCTCTTCTCGTTCATCGCAGTATTCGCCACAACAGTCTTATCGCCGATCATCTGGGTCTTCTGGTCGTGCACGTGCCTACTCCATCAACACTGAGCCACAATATTGTAATAAGTGCCATCTGGAACACTTCAGCAAGTGCACTAATGGACGCGCTTGCTTTTGCTGTGGAGAGTTGGGCCATTTTCAGAGTGAGTGTCCACGAAAAGCCGATGCTTGCCATAAGTGTGGGGTATGGGGGCACTATGGTAGGAACTGTCGAAAGAATGCTCCAGCTGCTGCTCCAACGTCAACTCGATCATCTTGAGGATCTAGTGGGGGTTCAGTCAATCGTCGGAACCAGCCACAAAGGGCACCGGCTTGTGCATTTCAGATTACGGTAGAGGAGGCTAGGGAAAACCCGGAGGTGGTTACGGGTACGTTTATAGTAAATTCAGTGAACTTGATGTGATAGTCGGGATGGATTGGTTGATAGAGAATGAAGCCCATATAGTGTGTAAGAAGCGTATGATCAAGATAACTACTCCGGAGGGGCGTGAGATCTGTATATACGGGGAATGGAGAAGCGGGGATCTGTGTTTGTTAACCATTGCAAAAGCCCGAAAGCTTGTTGCACAGGATGTGACGCTTACCTGGCATATGCTATTGATGCCAAGGCTGAGAAGAAGACTTTGGCCGATGTGCCTGTTGTATCCTAATTCCCAGACGTGTTTCCGGAAGACTTGTCTGGCGTGCCGCCTGAGAGACAAGTGGAATTTCGAATAGATTTGATCCCTGGAGCTGCACTGGTAGCTCGTTCTCTGTATCGCCTTGCTCCTACACAGATGCAAGAAATGATGAAACAACTCCAGGAGTTGTTGGATAAGGGCTTCATTCGACCGAGTTCATCGTCGTGGGGAGCTCCAGTATTACTTGTTAAGAAGAAGGATGGCACGATGAGAATGTGCATTGACTACCGGGAGCTGAATAAGTTGACAATTAGGAACAAGTATCCGCTAACGAGGATAGATGACTTGTTTGATCAGCTACATGGGGCAAGTGTGTTTTCTAAGATTGACTTGAGGTCGGGATACCATCAACTGAAAGTTCGAGAGGAGGATGTGCCTAAGACAGCTTTCAGGACACGTTATGGGCATTACGAGTTCTTGGTTATGCCTTTTGGGTTAACCAATGCCCCGACTGTTTTTATGGATCTAATGAACAGAGTTTGCAGCTCGATGCTAGATAAGTTAGTGATTGTGTTCATTGACGACATTTTGGTGTATTTCAAGACTGAAGCCGAGCATGCCGTTCATCTAGCAGAGTTATTGGAATTGTTAAAAAAAGAAAAGTTGTATGCCAAATTCTCAAAATGTGAGTTTTGGCTGCAACAAATTCAGTTTTTGGGACATGTTATATCCGGAGCTGGGATTTCTGTAGATCCAGCTAAGGTTGAAGCCATAAAGAATTGGGAGCCGCCGCGTTCAGCTACAGAAGTCAAAAGTTTTCTGGGGTTGGCGGGCTATTATAGGAGGTTTATTAAGGATTTTTCAAAGATTGTAGTTCCTTTGACTGCATTAACGAAGAAGAATGCACAGTTTATTTGGGAAACCGTGCAGCAACAAGCATTTGAGATCATGAAAAAGATGCTAAGTGAAGCGCCGATACTTACCCTACCAGAGGGTAATGAAGATTTTGTTGTATACACGGACGCATCGAGACTGGGGTTAGGTGTTGTGCTGATGCAGCACGGAAAAGTTATAGCGTACGCCTCGAGACAGTTAAAGCAGCATGAGAAGAATTACTCAACTCATGATCTTGAGTTGACAGCAGTTACTTTTGCATTGAAATTGTGGAGGCACTATTTATACGGGACTAGATGTCAACTGTGCACGGATCATAAAACTTTAAAGTACATCATTAGTCAGAAAGAGCTTAACATGAGGCAGAGACGTTCGATGGAACTAATAAAGGATTATGATTGTGAAATCCTTTATCATCCCGGAAAGGCTAACGTGGTAGCCGGTTCTTTGAGTCGCAAAGCTTATGCTAAGGACTGCTGCTACATGATGACGTCTACTATGCTAACATCTACAATTATAAATGATATTAAGGTCGCTCAAGAGGTAGCCTTGAAAGACGAAAATGTTAATGCTGAGGATATTAGGGTACAAATTAAGAACATGGAAACAAGTGAATCTGGGTTGAAAGGACTTTATGGGAGGATCTGGGTACCGAAGTTTGGTGGTATGAGAAGGGTGATCATTGAAGAAGCACATCAGTCTAAATTTTCTGTACATCCTGGGAGTACAAAGATGTACAATGAGCTGAAAGCAGACTTTTGGTGGCCCGGATTAAAGAAGGACATTGGTCAGTGTGGAGAGATGCAGGACTTGCCGGCTTGTGAAAGCCGAACACCAGCAACCATATGGTAGTCTGCAACCGCTTCCCGTTCCGGAATGGAAGTGGGAACATATCATGATGGACTTTGTCACGAAGTTGCCGAAAACTAGGCGTCAACACGATGCGGTGTGGGTAATTGTTGATAGATTGACCAAGTCGGCACACTTTATTCCAATAAGAGAGAGTTATTCTTTGGAAAAGTTGGCACAGATTTATATGGACGAGATTGTTGCTAGACATGGAGTGCCAAAGTCTATTGTATCGGATCGGGATAGCCGATTTACTTCGAACTTCTGGCCGGCTTTGCAAGAGGGATTGGGTACGAGGATTGCTATGAGTACAGCTTACCGTCGGTAAACGGATGGTCTAAGTGAAAGGACTATCCTGACACTTGAAGATATGATGCGGTCGTGTATATTGGATCTCGGTGGTAATTGGGACGATCATTTGCCACTGATAGAGTTCTCGTACAACAACAGTTATCACGCGACGATTAAGAAGACACCTTTTGAGGCACTATATGGGAGAAGGTGTAGGACTCCTACTTGTTGGAGAGAAACTGGAGAAACACCGATTGCAGGGCCGGCATTGTTACAGGAGACGAATGAGAAGATACAGCTGATTAGACAGAATATGAAAGCGGCTCAGGATCGTCAGAAAAGTTATCATGACAGGAGACACAAACCAATCAGCTTTGAGGTGAATGACTGGGTTTATTTGAAAGTATCACCTATAAGAGGTGTTACACGTTTTGTTAAAAGAGGAAAGTTAGCCCCGAGATTTGTTGGGCCGTTCAATATTTCAGAGAAAGTGGGTAATCAGTCATACCGTTTGGAATTGCCTGAAGAGATGTCGGGCATACATCCGGTGTTTCTGTTGGGAATCTTAGGAAGTCTTTTACCACTGGCAATGAGGATTGGGCTGATCACACAGAACTGCAAATTGATGAAAGGCTTCGATACGTGGAGGAGCCGGAATGTGTGTTGGATACTAAAGTGAAGAAATTAAGAAGCAAGGAGATAGAGATGGTGCTTGTACGATGGAAGCATCATAAGGGAGCGAACCATACCTGGAAGCAAAGTCTGCGATGTTGAAGAACTATCCACAACTATTTCGATCCAAATAACTTCAAGGACGAAGTTTGAGCGTGGTGGAGCCCATGCTGTAATATCCTCGGATTTAAATTATTGTAATTTGGATAATTAGATGAATTTATTATAATTAAGTTGAATTATTATGTATCTGGATATCTGAAAGTTGGTTGCTATGTTAAGGAAATTAAGAAGTTTGAGAATTTTGAATTATTATTATGAAGTATTATGATTTATAATTGTTAGTAATGATAAAACTAAGACAAAATCAGTATTTAGTGAGATCGGATAAGACGAGGGGCTAAATGTGCCAATAGCCGAAACTTGGGAAATAAAAAGACTCTTGGTCTTTCATTTGTTAATTTCACCATTTAAACTCTAACAAGCTCTCAATCTCACTCTAAATTTCTGCTGGAATTCGATATTGTGGAACAAAATTTGTGAATCCAAGCTGAATATTGACAAGAAATCAAAGGAATTAAGGTAAGAAATTATAGTTTCAAGTTTGAGGTTTTATTTTGAAGAATAAAGATACAAAATTCTGATTTTAATCTAAATAAATGTTGATTGCATGTATGTTTTAATAGTTGGAAATCATTCTTGGGAGATTTCTGAAGCCTTTGAAACAAGAATTGTTGGTTAATCCGTCCTAATCGGTAAGAAATCTGATTTTTTATGAAGTTATGTGTTCTTGAGGTTTTTGCTCATTTTTGGTCCAATCTGGATGAATTTGAATGTTAAGGATATGGAAAATGATGTAGAAACACCCCATATATGGTAATATAACATTAGATTTAACTGCATGTGGCTAGAAATGGATTTATGAAAATTTTAGTGCAAAACCCGTAGCTGCGACCTGCATTTCTGCATATGAACTCGGCGAGTTCATGGGTGAAATCCCGAGGAGAAATAAAATAACTTAAACGCACCCACTGTCAGTACATATGATTTCGCATGTTTATATCTGCTTTATGTTAGCTATTACCTGCTGAGACATGTTGCTTCATTATCGTTTGGAATTCTACTAACTTGCGTAGATTTAGATGCACATTCATACTTGTTGCATGTCCGTTCTTTTGTTGTGCATCTATTGATGGACCGGCGGGTCGCATCTGTTATTCCGATGTTACTGCGCTATGGGGCCCGGAGCTGATCTCTCCGAGGTTATGGTAGGCAGTAAGTCATCCCCGATGTTATGTCCGTCTCAGATGATTGGTTTATATGCCGAGCTTTGGGCTCGTAGGAGCGATGGGTCATGTGTGTCGTACTTTGTGTACGTGGAGAGTGCACGACGTGTGTCGTCGGTGTACTCTTGTGGGCTTCATAAAGATTTATAAAATGCGTAAATCTGTGTATTCACTAAGCATTCGCTTACTCCTTAGTTGTTGTCTTTTTTTTACAGGAAATGGAAAATCTGCTGCCGGACCTTTTAGCTAGGTTATAAGTTGAAGTGTTTGAAGATATCTACTGCTTATTTTTGTAATAGATCCATGGAAATATTGTTGTAATATGTTTGGGATGATGTAATAAAGTTTGAGTATGTAGATTTAGACTAGAAACCTTGTAGCACCGTAGGGTGTTTGAAACAGTTGTAATTTTAATTATCTACTTTTATGCTTCCGCACTGTAATTTAAGTATGCAGATCATTATGTAATTTATGTTTGGTGTTTAATCCTGGGTGTTATGTAATCGTGGTTTTATGTGGCAAGGGTGTCACAGCCAGACCCATAATGCGAGAAGGGCTGAGCAGGTCAGGCCTCAAGTGGCACCATTGTTTGGGGCAGTTATAGATCCGGATTTTGTTGCCCCGGAGGGTGACGATTGGATTGGTGAAGCGCCACAGAAAAACAGCAGCTGCAACAGCAACAGCCATAACAACAACAAAGGCAAAAGAGCACCTGCTAGAAGAGCTCCGGTTGATAGATCCACCCCTCGCCCACAGCCAGCTACTGAAGCTGCTGGGCCATCTAGTTCGGCTCCTCAATACGACCAGAGGGCGCAAACTCTTGAGGAAAAATGGGCTCAGGGAACAGCTGCGGAGCAAAATATTGCTGAACAACTGGTTCAAGACGTTTTAGAGCCTCCAGCTGATTTCCATGACATTTTTTAGGAGATTGATGAATATCAGCCCTCTAATGCTGAGTTTATGGACACAGAGGTCCAGGGTGAGGAAGAAGGCGCAAGGGGACAGACTGAGGCAGAAGGTCACGTAGAGACCGCCTCCAAGTCTGATTCCGAATCGAGTTCTGAAGCTGAAGATCCGGATATCACATTTGGAAGATATGGATCGAGGCTAGTTGTTAGCAGAAGGAGAACGACAAGGCCGACTCTTATTGATGAAGAGACCGAAGAATATGAATTTAAAGAGGAAGAAGACGTTCCTCTCGTTCCTAGGCATAGGGCGAAAAGGCATAGATTTATGCAGCGAGCTCCATCCACTTCAGCTTCTCCAACTGTGTAGCCTGCTACTCCATCAACATCAACCACAACTCCAACTACATCCGCCTCCATTCCATCTACCTCGACTTCATTCACTGAGAATCAGCGGTTCACTGCGTTGAAGGGAAAGGTGGACTTCCAAACAGTCCAAATATTCCAACTCTCACAGGCAGTAAAAGAGTTGTAGTAGCACAATACTTGCTTGGATCAAGAGAATGTCGAGTTAAAAACAACTGTGGCTGATCAACAAGGACAAATTCAGACAATGCAGACTCTCATTGAGCAGATTTTGAAAGATCTACGAGCTCAGGGGGAGAGTAGCTACAAGGATGATCAGTCGAGGAAAGTTAGGAGAGAAGATGAGAAAGGCGATGATCCAGATGCACAAAAAGAAGGTGAGCTAGCAGATCTTTCCCAAAAGACTCCTCAGCAAGCAATCGTTCAGGGGGAGCCTAGTTCGTCAAGTCTGGGAGGAGGTGAAGCTGCTAAGGATGTTGAGCATGAGATGATTGAAGCATTGATAGATCTTGATGATGAAGAAGAGTTCTGATTTGATCAAGAAGATCTGGAAGAAGGGGAGTTCATTCCAGAAGAAGTTGTGGACTGGAAATCAGATGATGAAGTTATAGAGGATGAGGATGATGATGTTGATGAAGTGTTGATTCCGAAGCAGCCTGTTACTGAACAATATGTAAGTAATGATCAGAATGTGATAGACTTAGATGAGCTTAACTTGGCATCTATAGAAGAATCATAACCTGGTCCAGCTGAAAGGGAACAACTGAAAGAAGAGATGAGGAGGCTATGGTTTAGAAAGGAAGAGAAAAAGACTAAGATTTCCGTAAAGAAGAAAATGAGATTGCCAAATCCAGGGAAGCTGTCAGGAGGTATCCTTAGCTGGTTCTTTGACAAGGAATTGCAAATTTTTGTCCTTAAAAGAAGAGACGGGCTTCAGTATCTGAGGAGAACCTTAAAATTTTTTAACACATTGCCCAAATGTGAGGTGAAGGAGTTGGCCTGGAAGGAGCTTATAAACTTGGGAGACGACCCCTATGCTAAAGTGATTGCAAAAATTATCAGAAGGGAGGGCAGATCTGGAAAGTTTGAAAGGCTAAAGCCGAGGTCAGGCAAGGGAGTAGAGGATGAGACGAGAATAGATCCTCACACTGGTAAACCTTGGGCCAAGATGGTTTACGATACGGTCCGATGTTTGAAGAAAGTTCCGTTGAAGTCTATGCTACAGGATGTACTTGCAAACATGAAGTGGTGGTTTGTAGACAACAAAACGGATGAAGCAATTATGGAGGATCTAGAAGAGAAGACAATTTTGAGAGTATACGATCCGCTGCATCTAATTAACCTATCCAAGGATGACCTGAAAAGCTTCATGATCAGCCGATTTTCTTTCACGAAGGCTGGAGATCTGAAGGCAAGAAGTTCCAAAAGGTTGTAAGGGTTTGTATATAGCAGGGATTATATGCTGGTAGTAGTTTGAATAAACCTAGTACTTAGACAAAATGTATATTAGTTAGAAGCTATCGTCAAGGGGGAGTCTGTTAGTGCATCCTGTGTGACGATAGCAATCTAAGTATAGATGATATTTTGTAATAGTCCAATTGTTCGTAATTGCACATTAATACATGTTTGATATATGTTTGATATATGTTAAATATATGTTTTGATATTGATTGTATATATGTTTGAACTTGATTGTAATTGATGTTTTACTTAAGTTCAAACATAAGTTCAAAGGTAAGTTCAAACATAAGTTCTAGAACAAGTTCAAAGACAAGTTCTAGAATAAGTTCAAAGGCCTAGATTCGAACTTAAGTGTGGACAAGTTCGTAGGCTTGGGCCTTCTCGAACTTGTCCATGCCAAGTTCGAAGCTAAGGCCTATAATCAAGAGTTAATTGGTTTTGATTAAGTATCTTTGCAGAAATTAGCATTCGGGCGATTACGAACTTGCAGAGAGATTTCGGAGTCTTCTTGGAGAGAATCACGTGTCGAGACGTTCGAGTTTACATCTATCATCGTGTGTGTCTCCGTGTTTCGTGTGTGTGATCGATCCGTTAAGCCGCTAACGAGGATTCCGCACTCGTTGGAAGGTGTCACGTCAAGATCGGATCCGTAGGTAGGTGACCTTACAAACTTGACTTGAATTTTGCGTATGAAGTCAATTATAATCTCTGTAGCTTCAGATTTAGATTTCAGGAAGAACACCGATGTATATCCTGAGTAATCATCGACAATCACTAGAATATATTTCTTTTTATTTATGCTTTGTACTCTCATTGGCCCGCAGAGATCGATATGAAGTAGCTCTAAAGGCCTAGTTGAAGAATTTTCAAATTTTGATTTGTGTGAAGCCCTAACCATCTTCCCTTTCTCATAGGCGGGACACAACTGCTCCTTTATAAATCGGAGAGTCGGAAGCCCTAACCATCTTCCCTTTCTCATAGGCGGGACACAACTACTCCTTTATAAATCGGAGAGTCGGAAGACCTCTTACTAAATCTCCTTTTGCAAGGTTATTCAGCTCTTTGAAGTTCAGATGAGAAAGAAGGTGATGCCACAACCATGACTCCTTCGTAGATGTTTTGGACAGGTGTGAGGGTGTAATGGGAGAAGTCTCAACAGGTTGCGGATATGTGGAGGATGGTGATGGTGGAACTGTTGTTCAGAAGAATTTGTTGTTTCTATAGGTGATAAAATAGAAGATGTGTTTAATTAGTACCAAAAAATTCTACATAGAAAGGATCAAATACATTTACTAGATCTGTAGAAGAAAAAGAAATAGAGGTAGAAGAATCTTCAAGCATTGAACTGACACGTGGTCCCGTGTGATCAACCTCAGGAGCCAGTTTAGGCAACTCATCAAATGTGAAATTCACACTCTCATTGACTATCTTGATACAAGTGTTATTAGCTCGATCCGCCTTTGAACTGGATGAATATCCAATAAATCACCTCACCTGCTTTCTCGTTGAACTTCCCAAGATTCTCTTTATATGGAGTTTTATTGAAGCGCTTATTTGTTTTGGAACTATTCTTTATGTAGCAGGCAGTTGATACAGCTTCAACCCACAACAATAGCGGTAGCTTCGAGTAGTTGAACATGGTACGAGTAATCTTCACAAACGTACGGTTTCGTCTTTCAACTATCCTGTTTTTTGAGGTGTTCTCGTGGCTAAATATTGATTATGGACACCTTTGGATGGAAGGAAGCTCTCAACTACCAAATTCTTGAACTCTATGTCGTTGTTGCATCTGATGGATTTTACTAACAACTGCTGATGGATTTTGACATTCTTGAAAAAATCATTACTTTCCTTAGATATGTCATCCTTCAATCGCAAGAACCACACCCAGGTTTATCGTGAATAGTCGTCAACGATAACCAACACATATCATTTTCCATTAATACTTTGAGTCCTCATAGGACTGCATAAATCTATATGAAGCAGCTCTAATATCCTCCAAGTAGATGGTTTGAGTTTGTGAGAGGATCTTTTCATATTTCCCTTCTCACATGCTCTACACAAGTGATCTTTTTTGTAGCGCAGTTCAGGGAGACCTTTAACCAGATGTTTGGATGCCAACTTGTTCAAATTTTAAAAATTCAGGTGAGATAGACATCTATGTCATAGCCAAGAGTCTTTTGAAGATGCTTTTTACAACAAACAAATACTATCTTTTAACTATGAGCTTAGCTACATCGATGGTGTATACGTTTGAGATAAAGGTAACCTCTAGACCCTTGTCCCCAAGTTGGTCTATGCTAAATAAGTTGTGAGATAAACCTTTAATATAATTAACATATCTTGATGACTAAGTTGTTTAAGACCCAATCGCTGTAGCCTTTTATTTGAGCATGATGGACATTCTCGAATTTAACTGTTCCGCAGTATTGGTCAACTGCGTTGGTTAACAACTCCATTCTACCCGTTATGTGTTTAGAGCAACCCGAATCCATATAGCAAATAAACTTCCCCTGAAATTGACATTATGTTAACAACATAAGACATTATAATTAGTTTAAACAGGTAGGGAAATAGTTGAAACAAGCCGACAATTGTATTAATAAAAAAGACATGCTAACCGTGTTCAGGATGGTTGTGTTCAGAATACATGTCAGGTTATGAACGGGTCCAAAACTGTGTGCACAGGAGCCATAATTATGAAGTTCTGGTTCTGTACTGAAATGCACAGAAACCATCTTTAGCAACATAAAATCGTTAGATACTCATTGATGATTAGGCCATTTCTTGTTAGGTGTTCCATTATCTGATACTACAATGACAGTTTTTGGAACCACCATTGCAATTATCTCAGATCTTGATGTGGAACCTTTTGGCACCCATATGAAGAGCATCTTGACTAGCAGAAGCTTTCTCATGAGTTATCCTCAACTCCACCTCTAGAACATGAATCTTGTGTTCAAGAACCACAATTGGATTGTAAGGATGAGGATTTAGTTAAACTGGTTTAGCTTTCATCTCTGCCCTTAAATATCTTTTGAAGAAGTCATCCTTAAGAGTTGGTACTCTGTAAGGATGATTGTCATTCAGATTTTCATGGGCAAAGGCAATTTGCGTATTTTCTTCATAATTTCTTTAAACCTCCTCCTGGGCCAAGATATCTTCCAATGATCGATGGAAGATATCTTGATACCCACTTCACATGTATCTCCGATCATACAACGTACGTAGAACAGATTGACCCATTGTCAAAAACATTGGATTTTTATAGTTGAATCCTTCTTTGGGATGATAAAACCTTATTTCTTTTGGTTGATTGAGATGAATAGTTTGATCTGTTTGTCTCCCTTTTAAAAATTTATCATTGAGGTTCTTGATTTTGGAGGTCAAATATATTCTCTTTTTTTAAAATCCTTTTAGTATTTCTCTCATTTTTTAAATTTCAACGTTTAAAGACTTAAAACGTTTTTTTAGAATAGATAATTCTGACTTTAAAGAACTCTTTTCCACAGTGATTGTATTAATACAACTATTAAGGTAAGTGTTCTTATCCTCAGACGTGACTTTTTCAAACAGGAAAGTTTTTATAATATTAAGTTCATTATCTAATTTTGCTCAAAAATTTCAGATTCTTCTTTGATAGGTTGGATGAGTTGTTCTGTTTCACATACTTATCCTTTTCATTATTATATTTAGCTTCTAATTCAAGTTGTGTGTGTCATTCACTTTCATTACTAACATATTTAGCATTTAAGGAATTCTAAAAGTAAATAAATGTACCTCAGTGGTCTTTGATTCTGATGAGGAACACTTAGCTTCCCTGGAGTTGGTCATCAGACATACTGGAGTGTCTTCAATCGTCTCCCTCTTCGGCAGTTGCATCTAATAAAGAGTTAGACGCATAAGGGTCAGCATTCAGGCCAATTGGTCGGCCATGTAACAGTTGCGAACTCTATCATCCTCCTCATCAGATTCTTCATCGACCTAGTAGTCCCACTGAGCCACTAGTGTCATTACATTAGTCCTCTTCTTCAACACAACAATCTTTCTCTCATAATAACCCAGGTCACGGGCATATTGGTTCTTGCACTCACGAGCAAAGTGACCTGGTTTGCCACATTTGTAGCATGCTCTCTCTTCAGCAGTTTTAGGACCATCTGTCCTTGGCCTTTATTTTCTCCTCTCCGGCCTTTTATCAGCACATCAGGAACTCGGCTGTCCTCCCGATGGTGATACTCTCTTATCTCTTCCCCCATCTCTCATCCTTTCACTCAGATCTTCTGTCATCACTATAGTCTCTCCTCTCATCATACATTCTCTTATATCTATTGTCTCTTCTGTCATCATCTCTCTTATCATCTCTAGGTTCTCTCCTATCATCATATCGTCTTTTCTCTCTTCTATCATCTCTCTCGTATCATCTATCATCCGTCCGCTCATCCGGATAACGCTTAGGACCGGAATCATATCAAAGCTGGTTATTGGTCTTGTGCTAATAAAACTGCTTCTAATGTAGATGATTTGCCAACAAGGTTATTTTTCATGTATATTAGCTTCTTCAGCATCGAGGGGAATCCATACATCAGGTATTGCGATGATTACAAGAGGTGTTGTAGTGGTCCCAAACAAATATTATGCACTCACACAAATTTATGTAAGAAAAACGTCTGATTCATACAAGGAAACAAAGAGAATATTAAACTCTGTCAATGTCAACAATACATGTGCCACCACCAATTTTTCACTGAATATTCAAAGTTGCACAAGTTGCAAAAGTTTTTAATAGTTACAAAACCCTAGGTCTAAGTTACCTTTTATACCTAGGTACTAAGGTTGAGGGTTTACACAAACAAATCCACTGGATAGAAAATTACATATAAATAAATGACAATTGCATGCAAATAAAATAAATACACACTATTACAAAACAAATCCACTGGATTTAAAGTATAAATCTAACAATCACCAGCTTTTCAATCACTGTGGAAGATGGCAAGCTTTTTCTTTAGTTTCTCTCAACCCTAGGATGACATCGAACCTTTTGTGGTTACCTGGTGCATATGTAATCATTCGTTGATTACCTCGATTGCGTCTCGGATATCTTGTACTTCCTTTAGCTTCTTTTTGAGTTCCACAAACTTTAAGGCACCATCCTCTTGGATTCTTCCATTCAGTTCGGCTTTTATTAAAAGAAGCATGTCGTCGGAGTAGCAAGAGATTTCCTCGAATCGCAAGAACCGTTTCCGTCCCCTTCTTTTTAGAATGATCACTCCTTACTCAACTCTTTTGAACACTCTAATCTTGGGTTGGTAGTCTATCCCATGGAGAGTCTAATCTGGAGCTTTAAGACCAACTTTAACAAAATAGCTCTCCAAAGCTAGTTGAAAATCTTTTAGGCACATGATCGTTGAATGTCTTCTCATGCTTCGAGTGAGGGTCGCTAAAGTAGTGACATAACTCAATCTTCCCTTGACCTTATTCTTCAATTTATTGTGCATTGTCTCAATGTCGTCAAGGGTCATGAAGTCATAATCACTTTCATGGACAAGCTGAGATGTGTCATCAGCTTATTTGATTTCTAGTGAAGGCCTGAAGAGGCGGGCTATTTTGTACATTAATATCGAGACAGTCTTCACGATCTTTGACGTAGACCAGTATTGTGATTTGGGTCTAGTCTCTCTCGGCATCATCTGATTGTATTCGGCCTGCTCTGTTCTACATACATTAATCAATTCCATATGCAGTCGTCTACTGTATTTACCTGGATTCTTCATAAATACATCTCCGAATTTTTCCATCAGGTAGGGCTCAAGAAGGTCTTCAGCTTTCATCTTCATTAAATATTTTTTGAGCCCTTGAACTATAGGCGCTTCAGCCTCTGCTGCGGGAATTTTTAGTAACTTATAGACTCGACCCCGATGGTCGAGTCTTAACTTGTCTGTTTCTTCAGGAGGCAAGGAGTGCACCATTCCCTTTGAAAACCAAATCGACCCAATCGATTTCCTGAGATGTCTCGTCCTTTAATCGCAAGAACCACACCTAGTTATATCGTGAATAGTCGTCAACAATAACCAACACATATCATTTTCCATTAATACTCTGAATCCTCATAGGACCGCATAAATGTATATGAAGCAGCTCCAATATCCTCCATGTATATGGTTTAGGTTTGTGAGAGGATCTTTTCATTTTTCCCTTCTCACGTGCTCCACACAAGTGATCTTGTTTGTAGCGCAGTATAGGGAGACCTTTTACCAGATGTTTGGACGCCAACTTGTTCAAATTTTTAAAATTCAGGTGAGATAGACATCTATTCCATAGCCAATAGTCTTTTGAAGATGCTCTCGAAAACAGAAAAATATTATCTTTAACTATGAGCTTGGCTACATCGATGGTGTATAGGTTTGAGATAAAGGTAACCTCAAGACCCTTGTCACCAAGTTGGTCTATGCTAAATAAGTTGTGAGATAAACCTTTAACATAGTCAACATCCTTGATGACTAAATTGTTTAGGACCCGATTGTCATAGCCTTTTATTGGAGCATGATGGTCATTCTCGAATTTAACTGTTCTGCAGTATTGGTCAACTACATTGGTTAACAACTCCATTCAACTCGTCATGTGTTTAGGGCAACCCGAATCCATATACCAAATAAACTTCCCCAGAATTGACATTATGTTAAAAACATAAGACAATATAATTAGTTTAACTAGGTAGGGAAATAGTTGAAACAAGCTGACAATTGTTTTTATAAAAAAGACATGCAAACCGTGTTCAGAATACATGTCAGGTTATGAAGGTGTCAAATACTGTGTGCACAGGAGCCATAATTATGAAGTTCTGGTTCTGTACTGAGGTGCACAAAAACCATCTTTATCAACATTAAATAACTTTAGGTACCCATTGAAGACTAGGCCCTTTCTTTTTAGGTGTTCCATTATCTGATACTACAATGACAGTTTTAGGAACCAACATTGCAATTATATAAGATCTTGATGTGGGACCTTTTGGCACCCATTTAATGTGGGACCAACTGCTTTGAAACCTTAGGTGATGAAGCTACCTTTGGTTTGGGTTGTTTTGTATTTGTCTTGGGCTTGCCCTTAGGCTAGAGATTTTAAGCTTTATTAGAAGGGACCAATGATGCATTCACATTATTTTTCTTTTTGCATTGTCGTTTTTCAGTATAACGAAGAAATTTTGTCATTTCAGGAAAATGACGACGCAAACGCTTAGGACATGAAGTAAACAACTTAAAAAATGAAAACCTAGAATGGTCACTATCATTCATTACATTGTTTTCATTTCGAGTTACATTCAAACTATCATCAAAGGAAACAAAACAATCTAGCATAATAGTCTTTTTCACAAAGAAACTTGTAAAATCTTGGGCAGTGATTTTTTATATTCTCCTTACTCGATCTGTGTGAACAAAATGAGATGAGTCAGTATGTTGAGAAGATTTAAAATAAGAGGAAGTTTCCGAGTGAGTGGGTTTCTTTAAGGACTTTGACATGATGAATCCTTAGGATTTGAAGAATTTGAGCACTCACCTTTGATAATTTTTATGGAACTTAAATTTTTGTTTTACCTTTTTCGGACGTTTTATTTTGGACGATTACAGGAGGAGTTGTTTATGAAACAGTTAAGCATGAGATTAAGAATTCTGAAATAGTACTAAAACATTCTTTGTAATGTGTTAACACGACAGCTTGTTCAAAAGTTCTTTGCCAAATCTTTTCTCACTCATAAGAAAAGCATCTTGACTAGCAGAAGCTTTCTCATGAGTTATCCTCAACTCCTCCTCTAGAACATGAATCTTATGTTCAAGAACAACAATTGGAATGTAAGGATGAGGAATTAGTTTAACTGGTTTAGCTTTCCTATCTCTGCCCTTGAATAGCTTTTGAGGAAGTCATCCTCAAGAGTTAGTACTCTGTCAGGATGATTGTCTTTCAGATTTTCATAGGCAAATGGAATTTGCTTATTTTCTTCATGATTTCTTGTAACCTCCTCCTGGGACAAGACATCTTCCGATGATCGATGGAAAATGCAAAATTTCCTGATACCCGCTTCCCATGTATCTCCGATCATACAACATAGGTAGAACAAATTGACCCATTGTCAAAAACATAGGATTTTTAAAATCGACTCCTTCTTTGGGATGATAAAACCTTATTTCTTTTGGTTGATTGAGATGAATAGTTTGATCTGTTTGTCTCCCTTTTAAAAATTAATCGTTGAGGTCTTTGATTTTAAAGTACAAATATATTCTCTCTTTTTAAATCCTTTTAAATTTTCTATCAGTTTTTAATTTCAACGTTTAAAGACTCAAAATATTTTGTTAGAATAGATAATTCTAACTTTAAAGAACTCTTTTCCATAGTGATTGTATTAATATAACTCTTAAGGTAAGTGTTCTTATCCTCATACATGACTTTTTCAAGCAGGAAAGTTTTTATTAGATTATGTTCATCATCTAATTTTTCGGAAAAGTTTCAGATTCTTCTTTGATAGGTTGCATGAGTTGTTCCCTTTCACACACTTGTCCTTTTGATTATTATATTTAGCTTCTAATTAAAGAAGTTGTGTGTGCCATTGACTTTCATTACTAACATACTTAGCATTTAAGGAATTCTGAAAGTAAATAAAAGTACCTCACTGGTCTTTGATTCTGATGAGGAACATTCAGCTTCCCCGGAGTTGGTCATCAGATATACTGGAGTGTCTTCAATCGTCTCCCCCCTCGACAGTTACGTCTAATAAAGAGTTAGATGCATAAGTGTCAGCATTTAGGCCAATCGAGTCGGCCATGTAATAGTTGCAACCTCTATCATCCTCCTCATCAGATTCTTCATCGACCCAGTAGTCCCACTGAGCCACTACTGCCATTACATCAGTCCTCTTCTTCAACACAGCAACCTTTCTATCATAAAAACCCAGGTCACAGGCATATTGGTTCTTGCACTCACGAGCAAAGTGACCTGGTTTGCCACATTTGTCGCACCTTCTCTCTTCAGCTGTTTTAGGATCATCTGTCCTTGGCCTATATTTTCTCCTCTCCGGACTTTTGTTAGCACGTCGGGAATCTCGGTTGTCCTCCCGATGGTGATACTCTCTCATCTCTTCCCCCATCTCTCATATCGAAGCTGGTTATTCGTCTTGTGCTGATAAAACCGCTTCTAATGTAGACGATTTGACAGCAAGGCTATTTGTTCATGTATATTAGCTTCTTCAGCATCGAGGGGCTCATCATAGCCAGATATCGGTGGAATTCCATACATCGGGTATCGTAATTATGACCAGAGGTGTTGTAGTGGTCTCAAACAAATATTATGCACTCACACAAATTTATGTAAGAAAAACGACTGATTCATGCAATGAAACAAAGAAAATATTAAACTCTATCAATGTCAACAATACATGTGCAACTGCAACTTTTTCACTGAATATTCAAATTTGAACAATTTGCAAAAGTTTTTAAAAGTTACAAAACCCTAGGTCAAAGTTGCCTTTTATACCTAGGTCCAAAGGTTGAGAATTTACACAAACTACCCCTCAACTTTCTACTAAAATAGAAAATTACATAGAAATGAATGACAATTACATGGAAATAAAATAAATACAAATTATTACAAAATAAATCCACGGGATTTAAATTATGAATCTAACAATCTCCCGATTTTCAATCACTATGGAAGATGGTAAGCTTTTTCATCAGTTTATCTCAACCCTAGGATGACATCGCACCTTCTGGTTACCTGGTGCATATGTAATCTTTCGTTGATTACCTCGATTGCGTTTCGAATATCTTGTACTTCATGAGGCTTCTTTTTGAGTTCCACAAACTATAAGGTGCCCTCCTCTTGGAGTCTTCAATTCAGTTTGGCTCTTAGTAAAAGATGCATGTCGTCGGAGTAGCAAGAGATTTCCTCGTATCGCAAGAACCGGTTCTGTCCCCTTTTGTTTAGAATGATCACTCCTTGCTCAGGTCTTTTGAACACTCTAATCATGGGTTGATGGTCTATCCCGTGGAGAGTCTGATCTGGAGCTTTAAGACCAACTTTAAAAAAATAGCTCTCCAAAGCTAGTTGAAAATCTTTAAGGCACATGATCGTTGAATGTCTTCTCATGCTTCGAGTGAGGGCCGCCAAAGTAGTAACATTACTCAATCTTCCCTTGAGCTTATTCTTTAATTTGTTGTGCACTGTCTCGATGTAGTCATGGGTCATAAAGTCAAAATCACTTTCATGGACAAGCTGAGATGTGCCATCAGCTTTTTTGATTCTAATGCATGCCTGAAGTGGTGGGCCATTTTGTACATTAATATCAAGACAGTCTTCATGATCTTTGACTTAGACCAGTATTGTAATTTGGGTTTAGTAACCCCCGGCATCATCTGATTGTATTCGACCTGCTCTGTGCTAGATACATCACTCAATTCCATAAGCAGTTGTCTACTGTATTTACCTAGATTCTTCATAAACACATCTCTGAATTTTTATTCTAGGTAGGGCTCACGAAAGTCTTCAGCTTTCATCTTCATTAGATATTCTTTGAGCCCTTGAACTGGAGGCGCTTCAACCTCTGCTGTGGGAATTTCCAGTAACTTATAGACTCAACCCCGGTGGTCGAGTCTTAACTTGTCTTTTTCTTCAGGTTGCAGGGAGTGCACCTTTCCCTTTGAGAACCAATCAACCCAATCAAGGTCCCCTTTATCAAAGATCAATGAAGGCTCTCCAGTTGACTCTTGAATACAGTCTACTATTCGGGGACCTGAGGGTTCAGGTGTCTCGGTTGGTTTATTCTGGGTTATAGTAGAGATGGATATGTTGAGAGTGAGTTTTAGGTTAGGTGGAGGGCTGAGGGCCTTTTCGGTAGATGTAATTTCTTGTTGAGGTTCATGGGAAGAAGAGTTTAGGAAATCGAAAGAGGAGGAGGATTTTTGTAAATCAGGTTCTACTTTTGGTCCATTTAGGTCCATCTATGAATCCGATTCGGAAAGCAGGACGATGTCTATTTTTCCTGTTGGAGGCTCATATAGTACCATCGCTCGAGTCAAGTCATCCTTTACTTGACCTCCCCGGGTAGTTGTAACTTGTTCTTCCCCACTCTCCACCCTTTCAGCTACTCCCCCTACAACCATTACCTCCCCCTCAGGCTCAACACAAAGGCGTTTCTCCCCCTCAGGATGATCAGGATCTTCCTGATCAACATTCTTCTCTTTGGTTAGCAGTCTAAGGTCGATAGAGACTCTATAAGTCAATGACTGCCGACTCTAACCTATACATCCTCTTGTTCAGGTCGGCCTCCACCCTTAATATGAAATGCTGCAGGTTATCCAGTGAGTCGGTGAAGAGCGCAGCTATTGTGTCTACTTGGTCTTAAGAACATGGATGTCGGCATTTGATTGGACTGATGGAGTACCTGGCAACAACTCCTTAGTTGCAACACCCTTTCCATTAAGTATAGATCAAAGGGAGGTATGTTGCGCCTCAGTTCTTTCCCTACGGGAAGCCAGGTCTGCCCGTGTAACAATCCCAGCATCACGAAGAACCATCATTAACATCTCGAGAGTCATCCAGGGATGACCTATCATGGATGGTATTGTTGTGTCCGTGGCAGGATTTCCATCCTTCATTTCTGCACCACCAGGTGTGGGTGCAGATCTGGATGTTGGTGAGGATGACATGGAGACATCTTTAGTGCTCGGGGGTTATGTTATGGGGTGTTGGATGAGACGTGAACAATGGAAGTTCAGTCACCGAGGGCAGCTGATGACTTTGTCAACATCGCCCGCCTCCGAATGAGGGGTTGATGGAAAGTGTGGAAAATCCCCGTGCAATGAAATAGATTCCTGTTGAAAGGAACCTGAGTGGGTGGTGGGGTATGCTTTGGCTACTAGACTTGTAGCATTTTTGTGACTTGTCCGGCTCTGGGGTGATGGTACCCCCTCAACTCTCAGACTTACACCCTCATCCCTTATTGGGTCAGAGATGGTCTTTTCGGAATCAGCCATCTCTGCCCTTTCTTCCCCTTCTCCCTCCCTCACCACACACAACTCCTACTCACCAAGCCCCTATATGTTTTCAATTTCAGACTCAGCTCCCTCGTCCTCACTCACACTTTCCTAAAGTGCAGAAGTGGTTGGCAGAGCCTCTTCTGGATAAACGCTCATTAAATAAACCTGCACCCTTTCGTCGGACTGATCAGCGTATTGGACCAAGGATAAAGGTATGTCCACGACCGATACCCGAGGGATCTCCCTCGGAAGTTTGAAGAGCGCAAGAGCCACCATTTTGTGAACGTCGACATTTAGGTGTTTGTGTATATCATCGTCGTTGTCCATGGCGTATTGAATGAATAGTTGAATGAAGCGCTGAAATGGAATAAAATTCCTCTCCTTATTGGTGCCCTTATCTTTGACAACCCTTTTGAGTTCGTCGAATACAACTGAAGAGCAGAATGTGATTGACATAAAGGTTCTTAAAGCTGCAATGGATGCTGAATCAGAATCTGAAGTGCCTGATAGGGAACTAACAAATGAAGAAAAGAGAAAGTTGTGGTTCAGAACCGAAGAGAAGAAGAAGGCTTTGACGTTGAAAGAAAAAATGAAAATGCCTAGTCCTGGAAAACTGTAAGGAAGCATACTCTGCTGATTCTATGATCGAGAACTACAGCTTTTCATTATTAAGAGAAAGGATGGACTTCAATATCTGAGGAGAAGGCTGAAGGAGTTCAACTCCTTGCCCAATTGTGAGATAAAGGCCTTAGCCTAGAAGGAGCTTGTCAACATCGGAGACGATCCCTACGCAGAAATCATTGCTAAGATCATTCGAAAGGAAGGAAGGTCTAGGAAGTTTGAAAGACTCAATCCGAGAATAGGCAAGAAAGTAATGGACCATACAAGGATAGATCCTCTAACTGGCAGACTTTGGATGAAAATGTATTACAAGCCACTTAGATTCCTTAAGAAAGTGCTTCTAAAACCAATGCCAAAAGATGTCTTAGGAAAACTTAACTGGTGGTATGTGGACAGTGAGACGTGTGAAGTTGTTATGGAAGATGAGGAAGAAAAGGTGATTTTGAAAGTGTATGATCCCTTGCACCTAGTAAACTTGTCTAAGGATGATCTGCTCAAGCTTCATGATCAGGAAATCTCTTTTGATGAGCATTTAAAATCTGAAGGCAGAAAGTATCAGAAAGTTGTAAAGGTTTGTGTTGAACAGGGACTTCATGCAGGTAGTGCTTTGAATAATCCTAGTTCTATAGATTAATGAACATCTTACTAGAAGTTATCGTCAAGGGGGAGTCTGTTGGTACACCCTGTGTGACGATAACAGTCTAGATATGTAATAGATAGTCATTTGTAATAGATGAGGTTTTATTAATTCAAGTTATGTGTGTAAATTCACATTTATGTTTGATATCTACATTTACATGTTAAGTTCTAGAATAAGTTCAAAGATAAGTCCTAGGATAAGTTCTAAGATAAGTTCTAGACTAAGTTTTAGGAATAAGTTCTAGGAATAAGTTCTAACAATAAGTTCCAAGGCTAAGGTTCGAACTTATCCAAACCCAGACGAACTTAGTGAAGCTAAGTTCGTAGGGTATTGGACAAGTTCGTGGGCTTGGGCCTAAACGAACTTATTTAGTTAAGTTCGAACTTAATTAGTATAATTAGGTGTTAATTCGTTTTATTTAGGGACTTTATGAAATACGAGTTTCACAGCTTTAGCAAGTGCACGTGCGAGCTAGAACATTTCAGAGAGTCTGTTTTGGAGAAATACACCGTGTGGGGCCGTTAGTTATATCGGCTATCATTGTGTTTGTCTCCGGTTTCCGTGCGTGATCGATCCGTTTAGCCACGAATGAGGATTCCGCACTCGTTAGATGGCATCGCATCAAGATCATATCCGTGACAGAGGTGAAAGTGGTATAAGAGCCATTACGAGTGTTCTTCGTGTTCTTCGCGTTTTGACGAACATTCTTTGGTTTCATGACGTTTTTACCGTATAAATCACATATTTTCGAAGTTTTCAGAGTTCTACAAGCAAAGTTATGAAGAAAAATTCATATTAGTTCATCTTTTCAGTCGAAATCAGTGTTTTTAATCTTAAAAACATTGGTTTAATCTGAAATTTTGAAAAAATTAAATTTTTGGTCGTTTCTCGAACTTGCGGCGCTCGAACATAAGGGTTGTATTACGGTTCTTCGAACTTGTCATAATACGCTCCTCACGAATTTGTTCTGGGGTTTTTCGAATTTAATTGGGTTTCAAACTTGTCAGAGCATTCGAAGTTGTCAGAGGATTCGAAGTTGTCTGGGATTCGAACTTAGTTGGAATTCGAATTTGATTTGATTCGAACTTGTCAGAAGTTCGTAGGGTTTCTCGAACTTGATTTGGTTCGAATTTGTCAGAACATTAATGGTTATCGAACTTGCAGGCTTTCGAACTAGTAGTGTTCGAACTTAAACCCTTTCGAATTTAATTTACAAACGAAATTAAATTTAAATTATTCGAACTTGAATAAGTTTGAAAGATTTGTTTTAAATTCATTTTTTAATTAAATTGTTTAAGTTGAAAACAAAAAGTTTTAAAAGAATGTCGAGTTTGCAAAAATTTTTGGAAATGGACCATGAAGTTGGCTAAGCTAATTCTCCACCCAAGCTGATGAAATTGGAATATTACTACTGGTGGAAGGATTGATTTGCGGACTTCGCAAGATTTAATGACATGCGTATGTGGATATGCATCGATGAAGGATACGTTCCCCCTACGCAAGAGCTTGAAGGCCGATTAAAGGTTTTGACGTATCAGAACATGAAAGATGACGACAAAAAGATTTATGAGGCCGAGAATCGAGCTTTTTCGTCTATCAGAATGGCACTGCCTCAGGAGATCCTTCACACACTTAGAAATTACAGGACTTCTAAAGAGCTTTGGGACGCTCTAGAGAAGAGGTGTGAGGGAAATCCCACGGTACGTAAGGAGAGAATGGAGATGTTAAAGCAGCAGTTTGCTATTTTCAAGGCGCTGAAGAATGAGTCCTTGGATGAAATAATAACTAGATTCTATCATCTGCTGACTGAACTTGATAATAACATTGGTGAATATCAAGAAACTGAAATGACAGAGAAGCTTCTGGATGCTTTACCTGGTAAGTGGGCGATGTACACGACGCTAATAAAGCATGATGAAGACAAATTTGAAACTCTCACTCTAGAAGAGGTCATTGGAACGCTAAGGGCCTACAACTTTATGTTGCAGAAGAAGGAACGTGAATTTGATCAAGTACAGGATCCGGAAATGTACTTTGGGAAGTCAAAGTCTTCAACTTCTAGTGAATTGAAGTCCGGGGCCACAGTATTCTTTTCTAGAGAAGAGACAATATGAGTTGAGACAGAAGAATCTATGAATAGAGCATTCTTAGGGTTTTATAAACCGGAAGAAAAACCACAACACTCAGCATCTACTTCTCAAGGCTATACCAATATGCCTAAGAACGCAAAATCAGCTAAAGATCATCTGAATCTTCTAGATTCGTTTGTCGCTGCGTACGGCAACTGCGTTCAAGACAAAATAAACGATCCAGCTCTGTGGGAAGAAGAATACGATCAGGTAGATCAGGATGACTTGGAACAGATGTACCTACAATGGCAACTGGCCATGGTGACGCAAAGGTTCAAAAGATTTATGAAGAGGACGGGTAGGAATCTGAGTGTAAGCAACAATGTTGGCTTTGAAAAGTCAACGGTGAAATGCTACAATTATCAAGGATTGGGACATTTTGCCAGAGATGTCAACGACCAAAGGTTGAAAGTTAACAGAATCAGAACCAAGGAAGACAGCATTCTAGTGGTTTAGGTAATCAAGCAGCGATAGCTGGTCTGTTAACAAATGTGTCATCCAACAGACAGCTAGATGGAACGTATGATTGGAGTACTCATCCAGAGTCAAATGCCAGAGCTTTTATGGCTGAGGTAACTGAGACCAGGGGGAAGGAGCTGAAGTGGAAAAGGAGGACACCCAGCAGTCAGATTCAATTCCTTTGTTGGTGGAAAAGTCAGAGAAGCAAACCATTCTGGAGTTTGTAGCTCAAATAGATAATGTGGTTACAATTCGCAAAAAGGTAAATCTTAACTTTTCTACATTTCATGATTTATGCGTTTTATGTGCTACATTGAATGATAAATTAAATCTTGTACTAGAGACACATAACACCATGACAGCTCAGGTCCAATCATTAAAATCTGATAATGCTAGTCTTCTAGATATTAAGGAGGATTTAAGGGCTAAGATGAAAGCTGATGCTCAGGATGTCATAGTTCTAAAAGATAAATTGAGTGAACAATGTGTCAGGATAGAACTAATGTATGAGCATGTAGAGTTATTAGCCAAAGAAATCGCCCTTAAGGATGTAGAGCTAGCTGAAGCGAGAGTTAAGGTTGTAGAGGCCAATAGCAAACTTGAATAGTTTAGGAACTCATCCCTAAATCTAGGCAAAATCTTAAAAGCTCAGAGGGAGTCTAAGAAACCAGTTGGCCTATGTTATCAGAAAAGTCCTCCACCATTCAACAACAACTATGTGCCTCAACCTCAAGATAAGACTACAGAAATGGTAGAATCAGAGATAGCAACAGTAACTGTACCCGAAAAGGTAAATTCAACTAAGGTGTCAGCCACCCCTAAGATTAAGAAAGTTAAGTTTGTGAAGTCTACTAATGACACTAATCTAGAAGAAGCAAAAACTGTAAGTGATAAACATCAAGAGGTTGTAAACACTGTAGTTGAGCCAAAAGAACATGACACTAGTGAGACTCCTAAGTCAAAGGGTACTTATATGAAGCCAATTGATAAGATGTTGTGCTTCAGATGTCATGAGAAAGGTCACGTTGCGTCTAGCTGTCCTTATAAGAAAATAGAGTCTAAACCGACAGTAGGGACGCCAGACCAACCAGCCTCAAAATCAGTACCTAGTATTGATAGTACAAGTAGTTCTCAACATACTGAGAAGAACTTGAATGCAATACCTAGGGTAACTGCTAAACAAATACCGGTGTCGGTCAGACAGAATGAAGTGATTAGGACTAATTCACCGAATAGAGTCCCTAGTCAATCTAGGTCAGGACCACAACAAGTCTATAGGAGTACAACACCTACGAGGACTTCTACTCCAGTTAGGTCACATACCTCTAATAGACAACAGACACCAGGTAGAGCCCAGGGATATAATAATGAAATGCACTATAATATAAATTATTCTAGGGCTCAACCGCAAATGATAGCCCAAAGGCCAAGAGTGAATGTTAATCACTCAGCACCACAACAAGTTCTCAATCAAAAACCCAAGTCACCTGAAAGGAGAGATGGGTATTTGAAAGAGTTCAAGTGTGTGGATGTGAATGGTATTACCAAGTCAGTCATGGCTTGGGTTCCCCGTGATAACTAACTTGTTTTCTTTCATGTGCAGGAGCTAACTACAGGTCTTAACAACAAATGGTTTCTCGATAGTGGTTTCTCTCATCACATGACTGGGGAAAGAAATCTGTTGACAGACTTCAATGGAGGGAACAAGGGTTTTGTATCATTTGCTGGGAACAAAGGAGGAAATATCACTGGAACAGGAGTGGTCACTAATGGGACAATCACTCTTGATCAAGTTTACCATGTCGATAAACTTGATCACAATCTCATTAGTGTCTCTCATATCTATGATAAGAAGAATTTCGTTATCTTTACTAAAAAGGAAGCGTTAGTGCTAAAGTCGGGATTCAAGATACCTGGAGAGTGGATTATGATGAGAGCCCCCAGGGTGAATGATCTATACATGATGGACATGAATGTATCAGATTCATCGTTGGGAACGATTTGTCTACTATCTAAAGCTTCAGAGTCCGAATCTCTACTATGGCACAGACGCATGTCACACTTGCACCTACGGAAGATGAACTACATCACGAAAAATGGCCTTGTGCAAGGTGTTCCACTGAAGAGTTTTCAGTTCGAAGACAAGTGTGTACCGTGCAAGAAGGGAAAACAACACAAGAAGTCACACAAGTCAAAGACTCAAAACTCTATCGCATCCACCTTCGATTTGCTGCATATGGATGTCTTCGGTCCTATCAACAAAAGAAGTATAGGTGGTAGTTGGTTTTGTTTAGTTATTACTGATTATTACTCACGTTTCTCTTGGGTTTTCTTATTAGGTTCCAAGGACGAGATAGCAGGCACGATGATTGGGTTCTTAGACAAAGTCGAGAACTCATACGGGACAAGGGTAAAACATATCAGGAGTGATAACGGAACAGAGTTTAAGAATGTCGTAATTGGTGTATATTGCCTAACTAAAGGCATAGTGCATCAATTTAGTGCACCTTATGAGCCACAACAAAATGGGGTGGCAGAACGTAAAAACAGGACTTTGATTGAGGCATCAAGGACCATGATCTCGGATTCAAAGCTTCCTACCATGTTTTAGGGGGAGGCAGTGAATACCGCTTTTCATGTATTAAACAGGGTCCACTTTCAATCACTAAGCAAAACCTGTTATGAAGTTCTGAATAAAAGACCACCAAATTTAACTGGCTTTGAACCTTTTGGGGTACCATGTACTTTATTGAAAACAAAACATCAACCTAAGTTTGGTGAAAAGGCTGACGAAGGATACTTCCTAGCTTATGTGCCTAATTCACCAAACAAGAGGGTTTTTAACAAAAACAAATGGTACAATAGAAATTGTGTTTAACATTGACGTAACAAGTTGTTCACATGAACCCCAAAATGGTCCAGAATGGTTATTTGATTATGACTATGTGTTTGAATCATTTAACATACCGTTTAGTGGAAATGCAGGATCGGTGGAAAATGTCTTCTCATCACTGAATCTCAACGACGAGGGTAGAGGTTTTCCAAAATCAAGCATTCCATCAACATCTAAGACTACAACAACAGATAGTGGGTCTCCAGCAGATAATGAACCTGAATTACCTACGGATGAGAATCAGTCAAGTAATTCTACCTCCGAAGATAGTGATCATGAGGAAGAAGTTCCGTCTGAAATCATACCCACAGTAGGTAAAATAGGATCGAATTTGGGAGACAATCTTCAAGTCGATGAAATTGAGACATCGAGGCATTTCACACGTGTTTATACTCGTGTTTCATTTCATAGGTAGAGTCAAAGAATGTGCAAATGGCTCTGAAAGGAAATTCTTGGGTTGAAGCTATGCAAGCACAATATGATCATGGCAGTAGACCTTCAACCAGCAGAGGCTCAGCCGTACCGACAAATGTTGGAGTTCCTGTCTCAATCACGGGTTGCGTATGCTCTGACGCGTAATCTGATGATTATTCTACCGTGTGTCCGCCAGTTCTGGAAAAGCTTGCAAGTGGACAACTCTGCAGTTCCAACGCTTCTAAGGGCTACAGTTGATGGTCGACCGATCACGTTTTCAGCCGATCATTTAAGATCTATTCTGCAGTTGGGCACAATCAACCAAAAAGATGGCCCCAATGACTTTCCAGCACCCATCAGGCAGGCGGCCTTTCTGAGGATGGGATATGCACAGGACATCACGAAAGCCTCCTATGTCAAAAGTGGGGTTATAGGACAGTGAAGATACCTAATGCATGTAATGATGGTATGCTTTGCTCCAAAGAAGGCAGGGTTCGACACGATGGTCAGCAAACTACAATCAGGGATGATTTCATTGGTCTACAATAAGCCCTTCAGCTTTTCAGGGTTTTTCTTCGGGGAGTTTGTTCACCAAATCACAGCTCCACCCCGCGAATGATTCTTGATGTACCCAAGATTCATTATGATGATCATAAAACACTTTCTGCCAGAATTACCAACACTACCAGAACAAACTGCAGTAGCTGCCATTGATAAGCGCATTTTTGCAGACTGTTAATCCCACAATGCAAGAAGGGCAGAACAAGTGAGAAGGAGACGAATGGATAATTGTTGAGACGAATGGATAATCGATGAGCCTCAACATCAAGCATCGGCTCAGCAAGCACCAGTTGCTCGGGAAGTCCCTCCTACAAGTATAGTGATAGCGGCAGCTGGGACATCCACATCGGGACCCCAGGTTGACCCTAGGATGCAGACTTTGGAAGAAATTTTTGCGCAAGTCGTAGCAGCCCAGGAGAATATATCTGAGGAGCTCGTACATAACATTTTGGAGCCGCCTTCCGATATGGATGATATTTTCAAGGAAATTGACGACTATCAGCCTCCAGCCACAGCGCCTGAAACAACTAAAGGTCATGTAGAGACTGCTTCCGAATCTGAATCAGATTCGAGTTTCGAAGAAGAGTTAATGGATGCCGCCAATCCACCAACTTCTTTATCAAGACATGGCTCAAGGCTAGTTGTGAGCCGACGGAAAATGACTCGTCCTGCTCTCAGAGACGAAGATGAAGGTGATGAGGAATTTGTTTTGGAAGAAGAAGCATTGATCACGAGGCAGCAAAGAGCAAAGCGTCAACGAATAATTCAAGAAGCTCCATCCACTTCTACAACCGCTCCATCATCATCAGAAACTGTTCCAACACCATCCACAGCCGCTGACTCTCAATCCTTCAATCAACTCAAAACCAAAGTTGATCTCCAAACAGTCCAACTATTTTAGTTATCCAAAGCTGTGAATGAGCTACAACAGCACAACTCTCGACTGGAGCAGCAGAATATACAGCTACAACAAACAGTGACTGACCAATAATCTCATATCCTAACTCTTCAGACCCTAGTATAGCAAATATTGAAAGATCTTGCAGCTCAGGGGGAGAGTAGTTGCAGGGGTGATGAACTGAGGGGGAGTCGTAGACATGATAAAGGAGGTGACCCCGATGCTCAACAGAAAGACAGTGAGCTAGCAAATCTTCCACATGAGACTGCTCAAAAAGCTTAAGTTCAGGGGTAGCCTGGATCATCATGCTCAAAGATGGTCAAGAAAGAGGCAAGGCTCCCGAAGCATCAGAGTTCATTGAACAAGAAATGATCGGAGCCTTGGCCGGATTAGATGATGAGGATGTGAACTTTGACTTTGAAGACAATTTAGAAGATCTTGAGGAAGGTGAGTTTATTCCATAAGAAGTTCCAGATTAGAAATCAGATGACGAAGTGTTGGTAGACGAAGAAGACGAAGTTGATGAGATTGTTATACAGAAGCAACCTATCACAGAGGCATATACAATTGAAGAGCAGAATGTGATTGACATAGAGGTGCTTAAAGTTACTTTGGATGCTGAATCAGAATCTGAAGTGCATGATAGGGAACTCACAAATGAAGAAAAGAGAAAGTTGTGGTTCGAAACAAAAGAGAAGAAGAAGGCTTTGACGTTGAAAGAAAAAAATGAAAATTCCTAGTCCTGGAAAACTGTCTAGAAGCATACTCAGCTGGTTCTATGATCGAGAACTGCAGCTTTTCATTATTAAGAGAAAGGATGGACTTCAATATCTGAGGAGAAGGCTGAAGGACTTCAACTCCTTGCCCAAGTGTGAAATAAAGGCCTTAGCCTGGAAGGAGCTTGTCAACATCGGAGACGATCCCTACGCAGAAATCATTGTTAAGATCATTCAAAGGGAAGGAAGGTCTAGGGAGTTTGAAAGACTTAATCCGAGAATAGGCAAGAGAGTAATGGACCATACAAGGATAGATCCTCTAACTGGCAGGCCTTGGATGAAAATGTATTACAAGCCAGTTAGATGCCTAAAGAAAGTGCCTCTAAAACCAATGCCACAAGATGTCTTAGGTAAACTTAACTGGTGGTATGAGGACAGTGAGACGTGTGAAGCTGTTATGGAAGATGAGGAAGAAAAGGTGATTTTGAAAGTGTAAGATCCCTTGTACATAGCCAACTTGTCTAAGGATGATCTGCTAAAGCTTCATGATCAGGAAATCTCTTTTGATGAGCATTTGAAGTCTGAAGGCAGAAAGTATTAGAAAGTTGTAAAGGTTTGTGTTGAACAGGGACTTCATGCAGGTAGTGTTTTGAATACACCTAGTTTTACATATTAATGAATATCTTACTAGAGGCTATCATCAAGGGGGAGTCTGTTGGTACACCCTGTGTGACGATAGCAGTCGAGATATGTAATAGATAGTCATTTGTAATAGATGAGGTTTTATTAATACAAGTTATATGTGTAAATTCACATTTATGTATGATATCTACATTTGCATATTATGTTCTAGAATAAGTTCTAAAATAAGTTCTAGAATAAGTTCTAAGATAAGTTCTAAGATAAGTTCTAGGATAAGTTCTAAGATAAGTTCTAGAATAAGTTCTAGGAATAAGTTCTAAGAATAAGTTCTAAGGCTAAGGTTCGAACTTATCCAAACCCAGACGAACTTAGTGAAGCTAAGTTCGTAGGGTATTGGACAAATTCGTGGGCTTGGGCCTAAACAAACCTATTTAGTTAAGTTCGAACTTAATTAGTATAATTGGGTCTTAATTCGTTTTATTTAGGGACTTTAAGAAATATGAGTTTTAGAGCTTTAGCAAGTGCACGTGCGAGCTAGAACGTTTCAGAGAGTTTGTTTTAGAGAAATACACCGTGTGGGGTCGTTAGTTATATCGTCTATCATTGTTTTGTCTCTGGTTGTCGTGCATGATCGATCCGTTAAGCCACTAACGAGGATTCCGCACTTGTTAGACGGCGTCGCGTCAAGATCAGATCCATGACAGAGGTGACCTTACATGTTGAACTTCGGTTAGGCCCGATGTTCAGATGGACCCTGCCCGGACATCGGTTGGGACCATAGTTTGGGAAGGGTTATGCATGACTAAAAAAAGTTATAAGGATAAACTAAAAGAACCGAAGTTTCTGGATGACCAGAAGTTCGGGTGGACCCTACCAGAAGTTCGGGTTATGTCCAAGAAAAACACTTTAGAAAATATTTGTAACAAACCACGTAATATAATGTGGACCGAACTTCGGTTGGCCTGAAGTTCGGGTGGACCACAACCGAAGTTCGGTTAAGGTCCAACAGCCAACACTTCGAAAGAACTTGAAAAAGAGACATGTCCTATGGACAAAAGTTCGGGTGGACCCACAACTGAAGTTTGGTTTAGGTTGAACACACTAAGATATACAAGTATAAGTATGCATGTATGTGAAAGGAACTTTGGGTGGACTGTAACATCCTCGGAATTAACTTATTGTAATTGAGGATATTTAGTTTAAATTTCGAATTTAATATAATCAAGTTGGATTATGTACGAAAGTTTTGTATTTGGAAATTTGAAAGTTGGTTGCTATGTTAAGAAATTTAGAAAATTTAGAAATTCAATTTATAAAGGTAATATGATGATAAATAAAAGTTAGTGGTGATAAAATAAAGATGGAAACTTTATTTAATAAAATCAGATAAGTGAGTGGTCAAATGTGCCAAAATCCAAAAGTTGATGAATAAAAGACCATTTGTCTTTCATTTCTTCATTTCAAACTCTTCACATTCAAAGCTCTCTCTCTCTCTCTCTCTCTCTCCCTCTCTCTCTCTAAAATTTTTGCTGAAATTCGTTAATTTGGAAGAGAAATTCGTGGATTTAACTGATTATTATCAAGAATCAATTCAATCTAAGGTAAGAAACTAATTTCTTGAGTTTAAGGAGTTTAAAAAGAAAATTCGGATTCATAAATCTAGAAATTTATGTTGCATGTATGTTATTCAAGCTGGAAAACATCAGTTGAAGTTCTCTGAAGCTTCAGAAACAAGAATCGTGCATCGAATCGTACAGAAAGGTAAGCAATCTGAATTTTCGTGAAATTTTGTGTTCTTGAGAAAAATTCCATATTTTGGTTAAATCTGGACTAAATAAGTGTTATAAACGGGGAAAATAGTTTAGAAACACTCCAAATATGTTAATATAATCTTTCTATGGATTGCATGTTGCTAGAATTGAGTTTGGCAAGTTTTTCATAAAATCCGTAAGTTGCGACCTGCAGCTCTGATGGTCGACTCGGCGAGTCGGAGGGGTGACTCAGCGAGTCGCCAAGAACAACTTGAAGATCATGAAAAGTTTCTAAGTATAGGATCCGAACTCGTATGAGACCCAAATTCGGATGGGAACCGAACTCGAATGGAACCTAAAATTCGGATGGTCAATTTCAGGTCAAGTATTTGGGTTATTTCTCAGGTATAAGCGCAATCCGACCGAAATCCGAATTTTGGACCTCGATTCGGCGAGTCATACCAGCTGACTCGGCGAGTTGGCCACTATTCAAGCGAAATTCAGTTGGGGGTTAAAGAACCCGAATTTATGGTTCAATAATCAAACTTTTAGGATAACTTTGGTATCATATTAAGGTATATAATGATGGGTCTTTGGACATAATAACGAACCGAATGATGGGTTTTAAACATGAATTTCGGATGACGAATCCAAAGGTTTCGTACTTTAAAATTGTGAAACTTGATGAGAGATTTGATGATACAAACATTGATGATATTTTCCTATGGAAATGTATAGGTCCCTTGTGGTGTTGTTTAACCCACAGTGGGGTACTTTGTGAATTCCGGTTGAAAGCCCGAAGAGAAATAATAATTATAGGTTAATTAATCTCACCCACTGTGAGTACTTATGATTTCACATGTCTACATTTGTTTTATGTTTGTTGTTGCCTGCTGAGGCATGTTGTTTCATCTCAGATGGTTGCTTTATGTCGACCGTTTTCTCGAAGGAGCTGCGGCTCAGTTTCGTACTTTGTGTACGAAAACCGTATACGGCATGTGTCACCGGTGTTACTCTTGGGAGGCTGCATAAAGACTTCTAGAATGTGTAAATCTATTTATTCACTAAGCTTTTCTTACCACTCAGTTGTTGATATTTTTCAGGAACGTGTAAATCTGCTGCTGGAGTTTCTAGCTAGGTCATTATTTGAAGTATTTGAGGATCTCTACTACTCAATCGGTAATCGATTTGTGGGGAAATCATCGTACGATTTGGAATGGTTGTAATACATATTGAGTATGTAAAAACTAGACTGGAACCTTGTAGCACCATAGGGTGTTAGACTTAAATTTCCATATTTATGTATTCTCAGTTTTCGTGTAATTTACTATGTAGTTTCAGATCATAAATGTAATGTGTATTGTGATTTATCCTGGGTGATGTAATTGTGGTTATTGTGGCAAGGGTGTCACAGCGTATGGTATCAGAGCAATAGTTTGAGATTCAAGTGTTCGTGAGGTCTTGGTCTACAACATAGGTGATGACATGTAGTGATTTTAAGAAATGATCTGAACTAAGATAGGTTATGATCTAGTAATTATAGGAATTGACTTTCATACGGGACAATGGGTGGTGTCTTTAAATAAATGACATGTTTACTAAACAAGTTATATGTTTTAAATTTCATAACATGTCTGGAGAAGGAATGACACCACAAGAAACAAGAGAAATGATGCTAGCCATGATGGCTGAGCAAAATAAGATTATTCAAGAACACCGGGTCATCTAATAAGATGATAATAATGACAACCAAGATGCAAAATAAGATGATTCAAGAAAAAGATGGTAATAATGACAACCAAGATGCCAACACCGGGTCATCTAATAAGCCCAAGGGTTGTCGGTTAAAGACTTTAAGGGAAATGGAGCTGTCGAGTTTAATGGATTGGATGATGTTGTTGCCGCATTAGAACTGATAACAGCCACTGAAAGGATATTCTAAATCAGCGATTGTGCTGAGAAGGACATGGTCCGATTTGCTATTGCTATGTTCACCAAAGATGCTGTAATGTGGTGGAACTCAATGGTGAATGCATTGACTCTGGAAAAGGTTTCTGAAATGACATGGGCTGAGTTTAATGAAGTGTTTACTCAGCAATACTGCCTGGCTGATGAGTGCCGAAGACTAAAGGCCAAGTTTATGACTCTGATGCAGGGGACTAAGTCTGTGTCCCAATATGCGGTTGAATTTACGAGGCTATGTTTGTTTGCGCCTCACCAGGTGGATACTGAGGAAAGGAAGGTGACCAGATTTGAGGCCGGTCTGGATCTGGAGATTAGGAGGGTTATGAGTAATGTTCGCTACCCCACATTTGCTGTCCTACTGGAAGCCACCAGAAATGTGGAACAAATTCTGATTATCTTTGGATACACGATTGGGTCAGCAGCTGCTTCTACTAACCCAACTCAGCCATCATCGCCGAAGCGTTAACGCAAGGCAGGCTACTATGGTTCATCCAGTCCGTCTCAATACTCACATCAGCAATCCTACCGTCGACCATTTGGTTTGTCCAATCGGGCTCGTGCGTACTGCATCAACACCGAGCCGCAATATTGTAACAAATGTAATATGGAACACTTCGGAAAGTGCATTAAAGACGTGCATGTTTTTGTTGTGGGGAATTGGGCCACTACCAGAATGAGTGCCCATGGAAAGCTAACGTCTGCCGTAAGTGTGGTGTATGGGGGCACTATAGTAGAAACTGTATGTAACAACTGGCCTAAAAATAAGGTATGAAACTCAAAAATTAAACTAATATAAAACTCGAATAATGAAGTAATAAACTCGAATGAAGTTATATGAATCTCGAATCATATAATCAATAAACTCGATTGGTGTTGTATGAATCTCGATGAAAGAAGTAATAAACTCGAATAATGATATAATGAAACTCGATTAGTAAAGATCTAAACTCGAATAACACTTTGATGAAACTCGAATAAAAAAAACAATTTTCTCGGATGATGCAGTATAAAACTCGAATGATGAAGATACAAATCTCGATTTCTAAGGGATGAAACTCGAATAAAGAAGCAAGAAACTCGAGCAATGTTGTATAAAACTCGACTATAGCTATATGAAACTCGAATGACAAAGGCATAAAACTCGATCAAAGTGTGATAAAACTCGGGCATAATGTTATAAAACTCGATTGACACTGCAACAAACTCGATTCACACTTGAATCGAGTTTAACATTCCAGAAATTTTTTTAAGTATGTATGTATAAATGCGGTGATAATAAATGCTGCCACCTCTTTTGCACGCCTTTTTGTACTTTTATTAATATAAAAATTGAAAAGCCATACTACTTATCACTCTAAAAAGTAAGTTGTCCTTTAAAGGACAACTAGCTTGTACTTTTGTATTATTATATTAATAAACAACATACAACATACAATCATAACAATCGGCCACACCTTTTTGATAAACACTCAACCGGTTTTACCTTTTCACTTTTCATCATCATAATTATTTTAAATTTCTTTATCATTAATTTAAATAACCGATTTTTCTTCTATAAGTAGAAGCCAACACCCATTTCCAAAAATCACACCAATACACATATTCTCTCAAGAAAGAAAATGGGCCAACCACATTTAAAGATTTCAAGTGTTCTTCAAACCTTTGTAAGTTTTCTTATTTAGCTTATTTTCCACCTTAAAATTTATCAAACAGACAAAGTCTTATGTATATTTGCCAACCACAAACACTTAAACAAATTTTATACTTTTTCACTAGCACACTGTTCTCTTATAACCACTCGTAAATCATCATGCCAAAATTTTATATATATGCTCTATTTTCATGCACATGCACATGCTCATAGATACATGTATATTTATGAATATATGTATATATATACGTATACATATATACGTGAGTATGCATGCATGCAACAAATTATTTTTAGAAATAAATATCTATAAATCGATATTCACATATAAAATCCCACAAAATTAATTATACATCACCCCCAAGTACATAAAATATTCAAACACGTATTATGATGATGTTGACCCGAACTCGTAAAAATATTAGGACGAGTCTCAACCATTCAAACAAGTGTTCAACTCAGATCCAAAAACATCATTAAAAATCCACAAGGTGAGTCTTCATAGTCCCATTTTTCACATTATTATGTTTTGGGATGAAATACATGCTTCGTTTTTATATGGACACAAAAACTTCTCGATTCTATTATGTATTACATATGTGATTTCCGCCCTTATATCATGAAATCGTTAGTTGCATTTGTTTGCAAGCGCGAATATATTGTGGATAGATCTATTGGGAGTCATGTCCCCCACTCGGGTTAGTGGTTTAGCTAACTACGGGTGCATATATATTCAACACACGGTATTACGTATGGGAATACTGCTCGGGGCAAACTCATTCTAATTAAGCTTCGGTGACATGATGGTTTATGTAATACATCTCATGGAATTTATGATTTTATAAATTCAACTCATCTGATAATGTCCATACAACTGGTCTTTTCGCGTAAACCTATGAACTCACCAACAATTTTTGTTGACGTATTTTAGTATGTATTTTCAGGTAATTAAGGCAAGTGTGCCTTCGGATACACCCACTTTCAAGCTTCCGCATTTCATGGAGTCGCATGCATATTTCGAAACTAACGGAGATTTGACTGCATTATTTTTGGACGCATTAATTATGTATCAGAATCTCTGTATTACGCGAACTTCATTCCTTTCATTTTGTAAAACATTAATACATTTTTAAATTTTAATGATGTAATATTTCGAAAACGTCCATATAGTGGTCGTTCGTTATAATTATGGTTACGCTTCCGCACTCGTCACGTCTCGCTGCCAACCAAGGTAGCAGGGTGTGACAGATTGGTATCAGAGCCATAGTTATAGTGAACTAGGTTGCATTAGTACCCTAGACTATAACTGCACATAAAATTTGCTGATTTTAAGAATGTTTTTGTAACTAACTAAAAGATTACAAATGAACCTTGTTAGCAGAAACTATGAACCATCCAGAAACTATCATTCTATCTGACTCAGAGGAGGAATACACTCCCGCAAGTCCCACGGCCACGGAAGTCTTCCCAGAAGAAGAAACCTCGGAGGAGGAGGACCCCTCGGAAGATCCGATGGAGGAATCTGAAGAAGAGCCGAAGGAGGAAGAGGATCCCTCACCACCGACGGTCCCTGCTCGCGTCCCCTACCACCCGGCCGAACCATCATATAAGCCGTATAGGCCTTACCCTAACGGCCCAAAGATGTTGTACACACCCCGGAAACGGGTAAACATACCCAGAAGGGAGTCTATTCCTGTCCCGACTCCCCAGCCCAATCCCCCACCACCACACCGACGGGTAGACGCCCGACGATGGACCTGGATACCGGAGACCCTCCGCGAGTGGAGGCAGATGAAAGGAATTCCTCCTACTTTTGAGATCGGAGGACCATCCTCCGCACCTGTCTCATCGCTCACCCAAGAGCCTGCCGATCAGACCATACCACTTTTGATCGCAAGGTCTACCAGGCATGACCACCAGATTCGGTCACTTAACCTGGATATCGGGGAGATGACCGCTCGTTTGGAGCGGGAGGAGTTGCAAAACTCCAACATATATTGGGCCAATCAGCACGCCCTTGCTATACAGCAGGACGGACTGAATGAGCTTCGGCAGCAACTAGCCGAAAGCCAAGCCCGGGTCGAGGAGTTGACGCAGCGCCTCAGTGCGATGGAAAAGGGAGAGACCCCTGATCACTCCCATACCTAGTACTTTTCCATTTCCTTAGTATTAGTAGGAAAAATATCATGTAATAGCATAGGATAAAAATTTTCGGGTAATAACCCACCCCTAATGTAAGAAAAATTTCGAAAGATTAATGAAAATTCCCAAGATATTTATGAGATTGTGCTTGATGATTATAGTATTGTGCTGCATCTTTAAGATTCAACCTCTTACACTACGATTTTCTTCAAACTTCAAGATAATGCCGCCAAAACGAGCAATGAATGCAGCTGACATTGAAGAGCTTGTTGCACAAAGGGTGGCTGCTGCCATAGCTACCTACGAGGCAAACCGGAATAGCACAGCCAATGGGGATGGTGGTGCCAGTCGCACCACGGGAGGAGCTGAAACTCACACGAAAGGTTGTGGGATTAAAGGGTTTTTAAGTTGCAAACCCCGGTGTTTCAATGGAACCGAAGGAGCAGTCGGTTTGATCCGTTGGTTTGAAAAATTAGAATCCGTATATCGTGTCAGCGGGTGTGCTGAAGGAGACAAGGTGAAATTTGCTACTCACACCTTGCAAGATAGCGCTCTCACATGGTGGAATTCCTACGTCCAGTCTGTAGGTATTGACGAAGCCTACCAGCTCACGTGGTCCACGTTGAAACAGATGATGACGGACGAGTACTGTCCGAGAAACGAACTCCAGAAAATGGAATCGGAGTTCTGGAACTTATCAATGAAAGGAACGGACATTGCAGGATATACCAACCGATTCCATGAACTAAGTATCCTATGTCCGCAAATGGTAACTCCGGAATACAAGAAGATTGAACGCTATATTTGGGGACTCGCTCCTCAAATACAAGGAAACGTTACAGCCTCCAACCCATCCACCATACAGGACGCCATCAGAATGGCCAACAATCTTATGGACCAGGTATCCCGGAGGAACGAAGCCAAAGCCGGGGAAAACAAGAGAAAGTGGGAAGAAAAGACCGGAAAGAACGCGGGTTCACAGTCCAAGAAGCCCGAGACCGTTAAAGCCTATGTAGCAGGAGTTGAGCCAAGGAGAGGCTATACCGGTACCAAGCCTTTTTGCACCAAATGCACCTTCCACCACAACCCTGGCCCCTGTCCAACCCAATGCGGAAAATGCAAACGTTTGGGCCATATGGCCAAAGATTGTAGATCCGGAGCCCCGGGTGCCAGTGGTAGCAACCCGAGGGGCTGTTTCGAATGTGGCGCAACTGGACACATCAAGAGTGAGTGTCCGAAATTGAGGAACGAAGGAGGAGCTCAGGGGAGAGCATTTGTGTTGGGAGCAGGAGACGCTCGTCAGGACCCCCACGTGGTATCAGGTACGTTTCTCCTAAACGATATTTACGCTTACGTACTCTTTGATACTGGGGCTGATAGGAGCTTTATATCTGATAAGTTTAGCCAGCAGTTGAATGTTACTACTCTTCCCTTAGACAACTCATATACAATAGAACTGGCGGATGGCAAAATAATAAAGGCAAGTAGTATCATTAAAGAATGCACACTAAAGCTAGCAGATCACTCCTTTAAGATAGACTTAATGCCTATAGAGCTCGGAAGTTTTGATGTGGTGATTGGTATGGACTGGTTGTCACATAACCAGGCTGAGATTTTGTGTGGTAAGAAAGTGGTGCGAATACCACTCAGTAAGAAGAAAGTCCTCACGGTCCAAGGGGAAAAGAAGAACCGACAATTGAATGTCATATCCGGCCTAAGAACATTGAAATGTCTTAGGAAGGGTTGTCATGCAGTGTTGGTCCAGATCGTAGAAAAAGAGTCGAAGGAAAAGCGACCTGAAGATATTCCAGTAGTACGTGACTACCCGAAGGTATTCCCGGAAGACTTGCCTGGGCTTCCTCCAGCTAGGCAGGTAGAATTTCAAATCGATTTGGTTCCAGGAGCTGCACCGGTCGCAAGAGCCCCATATAGACTCGCACCTTCTGAGATGCAAGAATTGATGGATAAAGGATTCATTCGACCAAGTTCCTCACCTTGGGGAGCTCCGGTTTTGTTCGTTAAAAAGAAAGACGGATCCTTCAGAATGTGCATAGACTACCGAGAGCTAAACAAGTTAACGGTAAAGAACCGCTACCCTCTCCCTAGGATTGATGACCTGTTCGACCAGCTACAGGGATCTAGCTTCTACTCAAAGATTGATCTGCGCTCCGGTTATCATCAAGTAAAAGTTCGGGAAGAAGATATCCCCAAGACGGCATTCAGAACTCGTTATGGACATTACGAATTCCAGGTGATGCCATTCGGTTTAACCAACGCACCAGCCGTATTTATGGACCTCATGAATCGGGTGTGTAAACCATATCTGGATAAATTTGTAATAGTGTTCATAGACGATATCCTAATCTATTCCAGAAGTAAAGAAGAGCATGAACAACATCTCAAGTTGATCTTGGAGTTGTTAGAGAAAGAGCAGCTATACGCCAAATTTTCAAAATGTGAATTTTGGTTGCGAGAAGTAAAATTCCTTGGGCATGTGATCAACAATCAGGGAATTCAGGTTGACCCATCAAAGATCGAGGCCATAAAGAACTGGGCAATCCCTAGAACCCCCACAGAAGTCCGCCAATTTCTAGGACTTGCCGGTTATTATAGGCGATTCATTGAGAACTTCTCGAAGATAGCAGGTTCCTTAACGGAGTTGACCCGTAAGGATGTGAAATACGTCTGGGGTGAAGAGCAGGAAAAGGCGTTTCAGCTGCTTAAGCAGAGGTTGTGTAGTGCACCAATTCTGTCCCTACCCGAAGGGACTGAAAATTTTGTAGTCTACTGTGATGCCTCGCACAACGGATTAGGTTGTGTGCTCATGCAAAGGGACAAGGTCATCGCTTATGCATCACGACAGCTCAAGATTCACGAGGTAAACTATACGACTCATGACCTGGAACTGGGAGCAGTGGTGTTTGCTCTCAAAATATGGAGGCACTATTTGTATGGAACCAAGTGCACGGTGTTCACGGACCATAAAAGCCTCCAGCATATTCTGAATCAGAAAGAGTTAAATATGAGGCAACGACGTTGGGTGGAACTTCTTAGCGACTATGACTGCGAGATTCGCTACCATCCAGGAAAAGCAAACGTCGTAGCTGACGCCCTAAGCCGAAAGGAACGGGTTAAGCCATTGAGAGTCCGAGCTTTGGTCATGACTATACAGTCAAACCTAAACTCTCAAGTCCGAGAGGCACAAGAAGAGGCAGTCAAGGAGGATAATCTGCTGAATGAAGCATTGAGGGGCATGGATAAGCAGTTTGAAATTAAGTCAGATGGATGTCGATACTTCATGGGCAGAATTTGGTTACCGAAATTTGGAGGCGTAAGGAAACTGGTCATGGATGAAGGGCACAAAGCAAGATATACTATTCATCCAGGGTCGGACAAGATGTATCACGATTTGAAGGGATCATACTGGTGGCCAAACATGAAGGCTGACATTGCTACTTATGTCAGCAAGTGCTTAACGTGTTTAAAAGTTAAGGCTGAGCATCAAAGGCCGTCAGGATTGCTAGTCCAGCCAGAGATACCCCAATGGAAGTGGGAAAATATCACCATGGATTTTATCACTAAGTTGCCAAAGACTTCTGGAGGTTATGACACCATCTGGGTGATCGTGGATCGGCTGACCAAGACCGCACACTTCCTGCCAATCAAGGAGACTGACAAGATGGATAAGTTAACACGAACCTATCTTAAGGAGGTCGTCTCAAGGCATGGGGTGCCAGTATCCATTATATCAGACAGAGACAGCCGATTTACGTCAAGGTTCTGGCAATCATTGCAAGAAGCACTAGGAACGCGTCTGGATATGAGTACAGCCTATCACCCGCAAACGGACGGTCAGAGTGAAAGAACGATTCAAACATTGGAAGATATGCTGAGGGCATGTGTCATCGACTTTGGAAAAAGTTGGGACAGACACCTACCATTAGTTGAGTTTTCTTATAACAACAGTTATCACTCGAGCATTAAGACCGCCCCATTCGAGGCACTCTATGGACGAAAGTGTCGATCACCTCTTTGTTGGGCTAAAGTAGGGGATAGTCAGATTACTGAACCTGAGATCATCCAGGAAACTACAGAGAAGATAGCCCAGATTCGGAACCGATTGAAGATTGCGCGGGATCGACAGAAGAGTTATGCAGACATCCGACGGAAGGATTTGGAATTCCAAGAGGGAGATCAAGTGATGCTGAAAGTCTCGCCTTGGAAAGGCGTAATCCGTTTTGGAAAACGAGGAAAACTCAATCCTTGTTATATCGGACCATTCAAAATCACCAGAAGAATAGGCTCGGTAGCTTACCGACTCGATCTACCCCCAGAGCTTAGTAACGTTCATAATACCTTCCACGTATCCAATCTTAAGAAATGTCTGGCTGATGAATCACTCGTGATACCCATGGACGAGCTGGAGATAGACGATAAGTTGAATTTCATTGAGCAACCGGTGGAAATAATGGACCGAGAAGTCAAGAAACTCAAGCACAGTCGAATTCCAATAATAAAGGTCCGATGGAACTCTAAACGAGGTCCTGAGTTTACTTGGGAACGTGAAGATCAATTCCGAGAGAAGTACCCCCAGCTGTTCTCAAAAGTCCAAGCAGAGGAGAACACGAGCTAATTTCGGGACGAAATTCCTTCAACAGGGGGAGACTGTAACAACTGGCCTAAAAATAAGGTATGAAACTCAAAAATTAAACTAATATAAAACTCGAATAATGATATAATGAAACTCGATTAGTAAAGATCTAAACTCGAATAACACTTTGATGAAACTCGAATAAAGAAACAATTTTCTCGGATGATGCAATATAAAACTCGAATGATGAAGATACAAATCTCGATTTCCTAAGGGATGAAACTCGAATAAAGAAACATAAAACTCGAATAAAACTACATAAAACTTGAACAGTTAAACAAAGAAACTCGATTAAAGAAGCAAGAAACTCGGGCAATGTTGTATAAAACTCGACTATAGCTATATGAAACTCGAATGACAAAGGCATAAAACTCGATCAAAGTATGATAAAACTCGGGCATAATGTTATAAAACTCGATTGACACTGCAACAAACTCGATTCACACTTGAATCGAGTTTAACATTCCAGAAATTTTTCTAAGTATGTATGTGTAAATACGATGATAATAAATGCTGCCACCTCTTTTGCACGCCTTTTTGTACTTTTATTAATATAAAAATTGAAAAGCCATACTACTTATCACTCTAAAAAGTAAGTTGTCCTTTAAAGGACAACTAGCTTGTACTTTTGTATTATTATATTAATAAACAACATACAACATACAATCATAACAATCGGCCACACCTTTTTGATAAACACTCAACCGGTTTTACCTTTTCACTTTTTATCATCATAATTATTTTAAATTTCTTTAACATTAATTTAAATAACCGATTTTTCTTCTATAAATAGAAGACAAACCCATTTCACAAAAACACACCAACTCACAAACTCTCTCAAAACAAAATCGGCCAAAAGCATTCTTCAACTTTTGTAAGTTTTTCTTATTTACTTTATTTTCCACCTTAAAAATTTATAAAACATGAAAAATTAAATATATTTACTAAAATATAATACTTTTCATTTACAACTCGGTTTTCATAATACTCGTGAAATTTTCCATGCAAAATATATGAATACCCTTTCATAATGATGCACATGCTCGTATATATATGTATGCATTTTCGTATATATATCAATACATATGTACATACGCATGCATGCATGCATTAAAATGTCCTTGAAAATAGACTATTTAAAATCATTTGTGTAAATCGGAATTAATACAACAAATTATATTTTTTTATATAAATTACTTGAACATAACTACAAATCAGTATCAACATATAAAATCCTACGAAACTATTTATACATCACCCCCAAGTACATAAAATATTCAAACACTATTATGATGATATTGACCCGAACTCGTAAAAATATTAGGACGAGTCTCAACCATTCAAACAAGTGTTCAACTCAGATCCAAAAACATCATCAAAAATCAACAAGGTGAGTCTTCATAACCCCATTTTTCACATTACTATGTTTTGGGATGAAATACATGCTTCGTTTTTATATGGACACAAAAACTTCTCGATTCTATTATGTATTACATATGTGATTTCCGCCCTTATATCATGAAATCGTTAGTTGCATTTGTTTGTAAGCGCGAATATATTGTGGATAGATCTATTGGGAGTCATGTCCCCCACTCGGGTTAGTGGTTTAGCTAACTGCGGGTGCATATATATTCAACACACGGTATTACGTATGGGAATACTGCTCGGGGCAAACTCATTCTAATTAAGCTTCGGTGACATGATGGTTTATGTAATACATCTCATGGAATTTATGATTTTATAAATTCAACTCATCTGATAATGTCCATACAACTGGTTTTTTCGCGTAAACCTATGAACTCACCAACAATTTTTGTTGACGTATTTTAGCATGTATTTTCAGGTAATTAAGGCAAGTGTGCCTTCGGATACACCAACTTTCAAGCTTTCGCATTTCATGGAGTCGCATGCATATTTCGAAACTAACGGAGATTTGACTGCATTATTTTTGGACGCATTAATTATGTATCAGAATCTCTGTATTACGCGAACTTCATTCCTTTCATTTTGTAAAACATTAATACATTTTTTTTTTAATTTTAATGATGTAATATTTCGAAAACGTCCATATAGTGGTCGTTCGTTATAATTATGGTTACGCTTCCGCACTCGTCACGTCTCGCTGCCAACCAAGGTAGCAGGGTGTGACACCATAAGCTTCCGGAAGTAGGAATTTATACGCACAAGCATGTAGTAAGGTGCTTTACATATATATATATATATATATATATATATATATATATATATATATATATATATATATATATATATACATACATACATACATACATACATACATACATACATACATATATATATATACATACATATATATATATATATATATATATATATATATATATATATATATATAATGATTTGGACGTCCAGTGAGGCCAAATAAATTAGCATAGCTCACAGTGGTTAATCAAGTATAAGTATGTTATGTATGAAATGAGTGATCATCAAGCATAGTATGGAAGTCATTGTATGTAATAGGTGGTATCAAATAAGGTTTTCTGGCCATAAAAACCATGATCATGTAATAATTTGCCAGCCAGTGCAATGCATCATATGAGAAGATGACGCCCAAGATATATGCACAATGTCATAATTAAAAGTAAACATGTAAATATGTATGAAACACACACATTAATGCTAAAACTCACAACAATAGGCTATATATAGCCTTTAAGTAGCAAAACCGCCAATGAACCCCTTTTTAAAGCTTGAATTCCGCCTTTGACTTCTTAATCGGGTAACTGACCTTCACTACAGCCCAAACCTAGTAAACATTGATATTCAAAGCAATTAATTTTATTGTATCATATTATAAGGTTTGGGAGCCAATTAAGACATATAATTATTCTCGGTTTAAGTTTCCGGTTTATACCGACACCGTTGTATCTATCATTGAAATTTATAGATTTTTAGGTGTCATTTAGTGTTAATTTATGTGTTGTATGAGTGTAGGATGATTACTTGGTGTTATACTATCATTATAGGTTTTAAAACAAGTGTAGTGGGCGTACAGGGGCTTGACTGACGAGTCAGAAAGTCGACTCGACGAGTCAAACTTTCTAGAAATCGAAATTCCCTTCAGCAGGCACCGACTCGACAAGTCATATGGGGTGACTCGCCGAGTCACTCTGACCTGCACCCCAGTTCGTCGTTTTTTGTTTTCTGCTCGTAAATTCCTTTATCCAACATCAATTTCCAGCATTTTAAACACTTGGGAACTTACTTTTATGCCTTTGGTTGCCACTAATAACATATATAAACGCTTTTAACACAATATTTCAAACATTTCATCATTCAATTCTCTTTGATTTTGCATAAATAAAAACCAATTCAAACTTCATGGATTTCATTGTTTATTGAGTTTGTATATACCAGAAACTTTATAAAGAATTTATCTACTTGCTACTAAGCTCCCTTAGCATTCATCTCTTTATATTCCTATATACCACTTTCATCATGATGGAGCTAGAATAGGAAGAAGAGGGAGATGCAAACACACACACGAAAAATCAAGAACAAGAATTGCTATCTTGTGTTTCACAATTGATTGCTCCACAACTTTTGAATCCTCTTGCCAAAACCCACAATCTTCCCCAGCCCTAGGTTTGGCTCTTCAAAGTGTGCAGAGGAAGTTTTTTTTAGAAAAAATGAAATGAGGTGAAGGGGAGGTCACAATTGGGGACTTATGTGACCCCCAATTGGTCCAACAATGTTCATTCACCCCCTTCTAGTTCCACTTCCTTGATTTTAGCCACCAACTTCTTTCATTCCTCACTCTTAATTATTATATCAATATATGTATGCTTAAAGTACTTGTACCTTTAGCTTTAGGGATTTGTACATATTTTACATGGATTATAATTTACAAGGTCTAAAGCATGATATACAAGTTAGTGAAGCACATATCTAACAATTTCTGTGATACTCATAATCAATTCTTCAATTATAATTCATTTGGACAATTTACTTAATTTAATTATTACCTTGATTATGAGGATGTTACACAGATTTACAAACCAAACATTTTACAAATAATTCTATTTGTAATCCTATAAACAAAACACATTACAATATTCAAATTGTGTTATATTTAAATTCTATTATATTCAAATCATGACAAAATGAAATCATGACATATCAAACTTTACAATCCAAACGCCGCCCAATATATTTTTATAGTTTATTTTGTAAAAATACAAGAAAATCAAAAGGATTATGGAAGGTAGTTTAGTGATTTATCTGGATATACTTCCCAAAAGCTTTGATAGATTTACAAACTATACAGGATTTTACAAACAATTGTATTTGAAATCTTACAAACCAAACATATAATAGAATTTAAATCATGTCATATTCAAATCCTGACACATTTGAATACTGTCATATCAAAATTCCAACACATTTAGATCTTATCATATTCAAATTATGACACATTTAAATCGTGTCATAATAAAAGACAACAATCCAAATGACAACTTATTTGTCTTCTTAACATGTCGGTTTTTAAGAGTGGATTGATATCATATTATCCTAATAATCCAAATTCCATACAAGTAACTAAACAAACCAATACCTAAAAATACAAATCTACACATCGAAGCATATATTTACAATTATACAGGGGTGTTCATTTCCGGATTATCCGATTTTCGGATAATCAAAAAATCAGATACATGAATTTTATTATCCGAATGCGTATCCGATTTTTGGATATCCGAAATTTTGGATTATCCGAAAATTAAAAGTTTTAATTAAACTTTAAATTACAAAAAGAATTCAAATATACAAAATACAAATTTATATACCTATTAACATATAGAAAAATAATTGTGTCACAAACGATAATATATATTATTTGTTAAACTTAAAATAACAAAAAAACGTTAAAACTACATTATAAACTTCAATTTAAAGAATATAATTATTGTTAGTTGTTAGGTACAAAAAGGCCTCAGTCAAACCTGCTGTACATCTGAGGGTGAGATTTTTAATCAAACCTGTTGATGCATTTGAAGGTTGAATTTAAGGCCTGTTATATGCCTTATTGAAACCTGAAAGTGATTTGCAATATCAGCCCAAAGTTGTTTACCATGTTGCATTCGTTGCAACAAAGACAGTTTGTCCAAGCTGTTCTGTCTGCTGAACAGGCTGGGCATAAACTGTCTACGCTGCTCTGTTCTCTTGAGCAGCTTGGGCAGTTTTCAAGTGTTCTGTTCTTTGTGAACAGAACCTGTTCTTTATGAACAGGTTAAACACTTTATGGAATATGTTTCCAAGTCCTCATGTATTGTTTTTGACTACAAGATCAGTTTACAAGTCGAAGACAAAGTGGAAAACAGAACTGCACAACCTGCCCACGCTGTTCTGTTACATGAAGACAAACAGATATTTGAAAAACGGTGACAGACCTTTTCTTATATCAAAGTGGCATTAGCAAAAGAAGAAAGATGCAAAGTTGACATTCCTCTTTTGGTTAAAGCCTTATGCAACAGTGACAAAAAGGAAAAGACAAAGATTCTGCCATGTGAAGACAAAGATACTTTATCAGAACGTGCAGAAAGGTGTTTTGTCTTTTTGGAAAGACTCTCCACTATCTCATCTGTCCAATGAAGAAGCTTCACTGAGATTCTCCTTTGAGTATAAAAGGAAGCTTCTAAGGACAATGAGATATCAAGAGTGTGACAATCAGTACGTGCATTGAAGTGTGTTATTCCATGCATGCAAGTATGCTTATATAAAACAGTAGAGTGTGTTTAAGCTGTTCATGTATAAGCTGTCCATTTGAGTCTTGTAAAAATAGTAAGTGCCTCTAAGTGAGTGTAATCATTGTAACTAGTCTGAGTGTGTTTTAGATTAGTTGACAAACTGTTGTATCTGTCATCTCAGCTTGAACCTTTCTGCATTCAAGCTTGTTTGTAATTAACTTTTGTTGATAATACATACAAACATTGAGAAAAGAGTGTTTAAGTTTTAAATTGTTGTATTCACCCCCCCCCCCCCTCTACGGCTTAGAGCTATACACTTGGGAAACCTTTTGGGACCTACAACTGGTATCAGAGCAGTGTTAGAGTGTGTGTCAACTCTAGATCTCTCATTCTCCCTACGTTTCATGGACAACAGTTCTGCAAGTTCCTCTTACTATGACAATGGGTCAATGGCCAAACCCCCAAAGTTCAATCATCAGAACTTCTCTGGCTGGAAGTGCAGAATGATGCTCTATTTAGAGAATCTGGATGTACAACTACCAGAGATAGTAATGGAAGGTCCCTATGTGCCAACTTCTGTTACTACCATAACTCCTGCTGTTGAAGGAGCAGCTCCTGAAATCAGAACCTTTGAGAAGGCCAAAGCTCAATGGTCTGATGAAGAAAAAAAGACTGGTTGCTCTGGATGCAAAAGCCAGGAATAACCTGGTTATCTCTCTGCCTGATGATGTGTTCAAACAGGTTGAGAAGATGAAGACTGGAAAGGAGATGTGGGATACTTTGTGTACCGTCTATGATGGACCCACAATCACACTGGACAACAGGATTAACAATCTTGTTAGACAGTATGAACTTTTCTTTGCAAAGCCAAAGGAGACACCACAGAAACCTACACCAGGTTTACTGCTCTTGTTAATGATCTCAAAGCTGTTGGGATCACAAAGGACAGCCTGACCCTGGTGAACAAGTTCTTGGACATCCTACCTGAAGAATGAAACTACTTTTCTACCATCTTGAGAAACTCAGGTACCATCAAAGGTATGGATCTAGTAAACCTATATGGATCTTTACTAAATGATGAGCAGTCAAGGCAGCAGAAGAGAAATGCCTTGGAAATGTCCAAAAGAGGTGCTGCCTTAGTGGCCAGCGCGAGACAACCTGTTGGGCAGGAGTGTGATGTGTTCACACAATCTGATCAACATGCTGATGATGAAAGAGAGGAAATGTTTGATAAGGAAGACAATGCAGATCTTGCTGAGCATGATGATGAGCAAATGATAGCCATGCTTGTCAAAAGGTTCAACAAGAAGAGGTTTGGAAGAAATATGCTGCAGGGAAACTCAAATGCTGTCAAGAAGAAGGCATTTGATAAATCTAAAGCTGAGTGCTTCAAATGTGGCAAAACTGGCCATAGAGCTGCTGATTGTGTGTCAAAAGCTGTTGGATAGTCTTCCAAACCATACAAGACTAACAGGGACAATGGCTATAGGGTTAAGTACCTTATGGCCATGGCAAAGCTGAAAAAGCTGGAAAATGTTGGGAAATAGTTTAAGTACATTCAAGCTGTTAGTTTAGACTTCTCAGACTGTTAGTAGATTTTACATGTAAATACAAAGTTCATGCTGCTAGTTGAAGAAACTCGAGCTGCCAGTGTAAAAGTTCAAGCTGCCAGAGCAAAACAACTCAAGCTACTCAGTTCATGCTGTCAAGAGATTCAAGCTGCTCAACAGTTTCAGAAACAGAAAGTGCTGATTTTCAAGAAACGATATCTACATGAAGATTCCAGCATATCTACTATCAGAGAAGTCATAGTTCGTCAAGGAAACATATCAAGAAGCAATATAAATACAGAGAATAGGTCGTTCTATTGTGTAGGAGTTTCTGCATATTTTGAGTCTGTAATTGCTTTGTTGATTAAGTTTTCTTAAGCCTCTAAGGTTGTAAAACCCTAAGAACAGTCTGTGTTCTTCGTCTAATCAAACAGATTAGAGGTGATTGTAATTGATGAATTCAGCAATACAAACAGTCTTGATTAATTCCTGTGTGTTTATTTATTATTGATTCTGAAAGTGTTTGTTAAAATAATTAAGTGTTATTCCGCAAACTTCTTGATTAAACTTTGATTCAAAGCATGATTATTGATTTATACTCTGATAAGTTCAAATCAGTTAGTCTTGGTAATTCATATTTTAGATCCTGTCAAGTGGTGTCAGAGACAGGTTTGTCAAACCAGGTTTTTCAAACCAGGTTACTCTTTGTTTTTTCAAAGTCAAAAACTTTTTTTATCTTTTTACAATGGAATTTGAAAATAGCAGCAGTGGATCTGGGCAAGGACTCAAAGTGCCTATGCTCAAGCCCACTGAGTTTGAGATGTGGAAACTCAGGATTCAACAGCATATTCAATTCATTGATTATGCCATATGGGAAGCTGTTGAATTCCCTCCTGTAGTTGATCCAGAACTTGATGATGAGGGAAAACCAGTCAAAACTCCTCCAAAAACTGAACTTGAAAGGAAGGCTAGAATGAATGAAGTGAAAGCACTCACACTATTACAAATAGCCATTCCTAATGCTTATCAACATCAGTTCAAAAAGTTTTATACTGCTCACTCTCTTTGGAATGCCTTAGAGAAGAGGTTTTCTGGTAATGCCAGTACCAAGAGAAATCAAAAAGACCTCTTGAAACAGCAGTATGAAAACTTTTCTGGTGGCAAGAATGAAAACCTCACTCAAATCTTTGACAGGTTCAACAAACTAATAAGTGAACTGGAAAGTGCAAAGGTCAATCTGGATCAAGATGAGTCAACAGAAAGTTTCTCAGATCTCTTGGAGAAGAATGGACAGTCTATGCTGCACAATGGAGAACAAAAGACACTCTTGATGAGATAGAATTGGATGATCTGTATAACAGTTTAAGAGTGTTTGAGACTGAGATTGATGCTAAAAAGAAATCTTTTTCTTATAATCACAATACTGCCTTTCTATCTTCTGAAAAATCTAATAACTGTGATTCTTTCTCAGGTGGTGATGGCAACTCTGCTGAAACTCACTATGAGGCCTTTGTTGCCAATGATGGATTATTTGCTCTAAATGTTGAAGACTTGGAACAAATTCATCCAGATGATCTTGAAGAGATGGATTTAAAGTGGCAACATGCAATGCTGACCATGAGAGCCAAAAGATTTCTGAAAAGAACTGGTAGGGCCAACTTTCAAGCCAAGACAGAAGGCAAACCATCTTTTGATAAAGCAAAAGTGGAATGCTATAAATGCCATAAGCTTGGTCACTTTGCCAGAGAATGTAGATCTCAAGGTCAACAGCCATCAAGGACTTCACAGCCCATCCAAGCGTCATCATCAACAGCACTTGTCTCTCAAGAAGACAATGTGTTTGACTGGAGTGATCAGACAGGGGAAGAATTTCAAAATCAAGCACTTATGGCAGAAACATCAAATGTCTCCTCCACTGAACTACCATCTGAGGTAAATTCTAAGCTCTGCTCTCAATCATGCAAAAATATGGTTAAAAAGTACAGAGATCATAATGAGAGCATGTGCAAAACTCTAGCTAAGATGGAAGAAAGGAGATATGAATATATGCAAGCCATAGAAGATCTGGAAAAACAGATCAATGATTATAAGGATAATGAGATTCAAATGGGTTATGATAGAACCTATCATGAGTGGGAGAAAAAGGAGCTAAATAAGAAAATAGAATCTCTAAATAAAAAGGTAGAAGAGACTGAACAAAAGGTGTTTGAGGCTAATAAGAAGCTAGAATCTGTTAACATAGATCTAGGAAACTTCAAGTTAGCAAATCAAAAGCTAGAACACCTAATGGAAGTTCAATTCAAAGATAGAGTGAAATCTCAGGTCAATCCCAAAGAAGGAATAGGATATAAAGCTACTCCACCTCCATACAATAACAAGTACATTCATCCAATGAGTGAGGTTGCTGATAGACTTGTCAATGAACCACTAGATGAGTCTATGACTATTGTAGATCCTATTCTTGATAACAATCCTGAATTAAAAGAAGATAAGAATCAAAATAGAGACTGTGACACAAAGAGTGCACCCATAGAAGTCCAAGCTCCCAGTAAGAAAGGAAAAGAGAAGATGAGTGTATGCAATGCTACTCCACAAGTTTCTGTACATTCTAACTGTAACACTGCATCTTCATCAAAAGGAACTAAAAGAGGTAAAACTGTTTCTATCTGCACATGCCAAAAGCATGGTGTTCAAAAGTTTCCTAAACAACAGCAGGTAAGAGGAAACCAGAGAAACAAGAACCAGAAATTGACAGAAAAGTCTGGTGTTCCAATTCAAACTGTCAAAAGATGCTTTCACTGTGGAAGGAAGAATCACTTAGCCAAGGATTGTTTTTACAACCCAGCTGTTGCAAAACAGACTGTGCATCACACAAAATCAAATCCTAATCAGGCAAAGCACTCAAAAGTGAAACCTTCCATAGCAGCTCCAAAGAAAACAGTTGATCACAGATTCTCAAAAGTTAATAAAAAACAGTCCACACATCAAAAACAAGTTTTGGCAAAGCCTAAATCAAGCTTTAAACAAATGTGGTGTGTCAAGGACAAATCTGTTGCTCAAACTGCTAATGCAAAAGATCAGACTGCTAAGTCAAAATCTGATGCTGTTAGTGCAAAAACTGAAACTGTTAGCACTACAAACACATCTCAAGCTGCTGGGCATGCATCTGGAGCTGCTAGTGAATTATCTGAGACTGTCAAAAGAACAGATGATCAAACTAGTGGATAGACCGTCATATTAGTATCACTAAATATCTCCAACAGACTCCATCAGTGATCTCACCTAATATAAGAAGTCAAAAAACAGTTTTCTGTTATGTCAATGTACAAGGCCAACCAAACAAAACCAATTGGTTTGGGGTTTACCCCACTACTAACTAAGGCTGTTATTTGTGCAGGGCAACCAACAGTTCTCCTAATAGATCAAGAGGTCATCTGGACAGTGGCATGCTCTCGGCCACATGACAGGCAATTCTGAATGCTTGTCAATTTCAAAGGTTTTTGATGGAGGGTTTGTTGCATTTGAGGCAACTCAAAGGGATGTAAGGTTACAGGTAAAGGTACCTGTTACATGCGAGCAACATGACATTCCATGATGTTCTGTATGTGAACAGCTTAAGTAAATTTATGAGTTTCTCTCAAATCTGTGACAAACAAAAACATTGTTCTGTTCCAGATTCTGAGTGAATTGTTCTGTTCAAATGGATTTCAATATGTTCCTGAAAATCTGTTTTTAACTAGAACACCAAGAAAGGACAATGTTTTACTGCCCGTGGAACACAGATCTTTTACTAAGTACAAATACTTTAAAGAGGACTGTTTAATTCAGAGCCAATCAGCAATGAAGTCTGCTTTTGGCATAGAAGGAGTGGTCACATGAAACTTCAAGTCCGATGAATTGCTTTAAGTTAAAAAGAATCTTCGGTCACGAGATTAACCGACAAAAGGAGTCAATGTTGTGATGATCATTGTGTAGCATGTCTGTAAGGTAAGAACCCAAAACTTCTCATAAGACCAAAGAAAGTTAAATTCAATTCTCATCTTCTTCAGTTGCTACATATGGATCTATTTGGTCCAAATCTGTTTTTGAGTTTGAATCAAGGAAGGCCATATCTTTTTATCAGTGTTGGATGATTTCACCAGATTTACTTGGGTATACTTTTCTTATGGTCCAAAGATGAACTGCCTGAGTCGTAGTTAAGTCTTTTGGTCCTTATAGATAGCAACACCAATCCAATTCCAAAGTTTAAGGTGATAAGATCAAGACAATGGGAACTGAAATTTAAAATCACATTCTAAACATTTTGTGAGTCCCAAAGCAGTGCTAGAATATAAGTGCAGCCAAGAAACACCACAGTCAAAATGTGAGCGGAAAGAAAGAAACAGTAACATTAATGTGAGGCCTTGCTGAGAAACAAGTGCGAGCTGATTCAAAATATGCCAATGAACTTTCTGGGCAGAAGTGTTAATAACAGGCCTGTTATTTCTACAAGGGTTTCAAGTAGTTCAATCATCAAGGGCAAAACTCCCTATGAGTTATTCATAACAGAAGTCCCCTAAGAGCTTTTCTTCAAGCCCTTGTGGATGCCCATGTAACCTATCCTGTCACACTAGACACTGCACTTAGGGAAGTTGTGAAAGTAAGGCAGTAAGAATGGATTCTTTGTAGGGATACTCAAACTCCAAAATAAGGCCTATAGAGTTACAAGTGTTTCTAAAACAATGGAAGAAGTGCCAATGTGAGTTTAATGAAAATACTAGCTAATATCAAAGCCACTGGTCCTGATTGGGGTGTTGATTTAGATTCACTAACAAATTCTCTGACTTTGTTTGGATACTGGCGAGAGCTGATTGCCCTACAGGGTTGAAGCTCGCTAACCCAGGTAATTCTCATGATGCCAATAAATTTCATCTGCTGTTGCACCAAAGCTTTCAGACTGCTGCTCTGCCAGATGCAACAACGTTGGGATGATTTCCACACCTACGAACCTACCTGTCATGGTGATCCTCCAGGTGTCCTGAATGCTCCACTTAATGCAAATCCAGACCGAGTGCCATTCCCAGCCTGACAGTACAGGCTCCAACACAAAAGGAAACAGTCTCCAGTCTTCTAGGCCTGCAGTCCCAACAGAGCTC
>JAANYP010008871.1:0-17503 GCA_020465985.1 Centrapalus pauciflorus | reverse complement strand
TGTTTCTTCCAAACCTTTTCTTGTTGAACCTTTTGACAAGCATAGCTATCATTTGCTCATCATCTTGTTCATCAATATCTGCAGTATCTTCTTCATCTGACACTTCCTCCTTGTCATCATCCTGTTGATCAGGTTGAGTGAACACATCACTCACCTGATTTACAGGCTGTCTCACATTAGCCACAAAGGCTGCACCTCTTTTGGACATTTCCAAGGAATTTCTTTTTTGTTGCCTTGATTGTTCATCATTCAGTAAGGATCCATACAGATTGACTAGATCCATACTTCTGATAGTACCTGAGTTCCTTAGAATTGTTGAGAAGTAGTTCCACTCTTCAGGTAGAATGTCCAGAAATTTATTCACCAGGGTGAGACAGTCCTTAGTGATCCCAACAGCTTTGAGATCATTCACTAAAGCAGTAAACCTGGTGTAGGTTTCAGTAAGAGTCTCCTTTGGTTTAGCAAAGAAAAGTTCATACTGTCTAACAAGATTGTTGATCCTGTTGTCCAGTGTGATTGTGGGTCCATCATAGACAGTACACAAAGTATCCCACATTTCTTTTGCTGTCTTCATTTTCTCAACTTGTTTGAACACATCATCAGGAAGAGAAATGACCAGATTGTTTCTGGCCTTTGCATCCAGAGCCACCAGTCTCTTGTCTTCATCAGACCATTGAGCTTTAGCTTTCTCAAAGGTCCTGATTTCAGGAGCAGCTCCTTCAACCGCTGGAGTTATGGTAGTAACAGAGGTTGGCACATAGGGACCCTCCATCACTATCTCTGGCAGTTGTACATCCAGATTCTCTAAATAGAGCATCATTCTGCACTTCCAACAAGAGAAGTTTTGATGATTAAATTTTGGAGGTTTGCCCATAGAGCCATTTTCATAGTAAGAAGAATTTGCAGCACTGTTGTCCATGGAAACTTGGGAGAATGAGAGATCTAGAATGACACACACTCTAACTGCTCTGATACCAGTTGTAGGTCCCGAAAGGTTCCCAAAGTATATAGCTTTAAGCTGTAGAGGGGGGGTGAATACAGCTATTTAAAAAACTACACACTATTTTCTCAATGTTTGTATGTATTATCAACAATTTGTTAATTACAAACAAGCTTGAATGCGGAATAGTTCAAGCTGAGATGACAGATACAACAGTATGTTCACTAGTCTAAGACAAACTCAAACTAGAATACAATGAATACACTCACTAAGAAGCACTCACTGTGTTTACAAGACGTAAGGGAACAGCTTATGTAAAACAGCTTAGACACACAGATGCTGGTTTACACAGAGGCTTGCATGCATGAAAATCACACTTGCACGTTCACTCTTGGTTTCAGCACTTAGCTTTCTTCACACTTCTTTCTGACCTTAGAAGCTTCCTTTTATACTCACTTAGAGGATCTAAGAGAAACATCTTCATTGGACGAAATGAAAAAGGAGAAGTCTTGTTGAAAAGACAACATAACCTTTTCTGCACTTTTCTGAAAAGCAGACTTGTCTTCACATGTGCAGAACTTTTGTCTTTTCACTTTGTCTACTGTTGCATTGCCTTTAACTAATTTAGGAATGTCAACTTTGCGTCTTTCTTCCTTGTAAAGGCCTATTTTGATATAAGAAAAAGGTCTGTCACCCTTTTTCAAATAACCTTTTGTCTTCATGTTACAGAACAGCTTGGGCAGGCTGAGCAGTTCTGTTTTCCACTTTGTCTTCGACTTTGTAAACTGATCTAGCAATCAAAAACAATACATGATGACTTGGAAACGTATTCCATAAAGTGTTTAGCCTGTTCACAAAGAACAGGTTCTGTTCACAAAGAACAGAACACTTTAAAAGTGCCCAAGCTGCTCACCAGTGTAGAGCAGCGTAGACAGTTTATGTCCAGCCTGTTCAGCAGACAGAGCAGTTTGGACAAACTGTCTTAGTTGCAACACATGCAACATATAGAACAGCTTTAGACTGATATTGCAAATCATTTTCAGGTTTCAATAAGGCATATAACAGGCCTTAAATTCAACCTTCAAATGCATCAACAGGTTTGATTATAAATCTCCCCATCAGATGTAGAACAGGTTTGACTGGGGCCTTTTTGTGCCTAACAATATATATATATATATATATATATATATATATATATATATATATATATATATATATATATATATATATATGTCAACGTTATATTCACCAACATAAATAGTTCATTGTCATCCATTTCTTTCAACTATATAGTTTTAAACTGTAATAATTTTTTTTAAAAATGTATCAACAACTAAATTTTTGTTTCTCTATACTTGAATTCTTCTATGAATATCTTCTTGATGATTTTTTCAACAATAAAAGTTTGACAATATTTATTTTTAATGATTTATTTTTTATTTCAATTCATCTTTGAAAAATTTTCAATAAATATTGATCTAGAAACGTTATTGAATACCATACGTTTTAATAAAATTGTAATGTATTTTAATATAACCATCGTTACACAATTTGATATTGTGAATACCAATATTAAATTTACTTTAATGAGAATATTTGTAACTATGTTTATACATTTTCTAGGTCTTTTATATTCTTTTAATATTAAGCACTATATATTTTACTTGAAGTTTTTATGTTTATTGAATAGTAATCTAATATGTTTTTAATTGGCATATTTCTTTTAGTGTGGTATTTCGTTTGTTATTTGGTTGTGATTTCATTATGGGATACAACACATTAATACAATATTTTTGAATTTAAAAAAGTTCAAATAACAAAGCTCATAATAATTATTATTCTATTAGTAATTTTATTTAAATATCATTAATCATTTCATATAATAATTTGCTAATTATAATGTTATAAAAAATTTATTCATTCTATTATATAAATAAAATGCTTAATCGTTAATAACGAGCCATTAATCATATATATCATATGTGATTTTGATTAATGTATAGTGAATTAATAACAACCATGTCTATCAAAACCATCTAAGAGACATAGAAATAAATATGATATTTTTACGATCATCATTAACATTATTTTAAAAATTATCAAAATACAAACAAATGCATCTATGAAAGTGCATAATTTCTTTGAGTTCTTTTATAAATAATATAATATAATATAGTTCTTTTTATATAAATGTTGAGTCCATATGCATATAGTTCTTTCAGTTTTTTTTTTAAAAGTAAATATTTAAAGTGTATTATTTTTGTCTTTTATAAATAAAGAATATAATATAATAGAGTTCTTGAAGTAATTTTATAAATAGATATTTAGAGTGTATTATTTATGTATATGAAAATCATTTTGTTGGAATCTAACAAAAACCATGTCACTTATAAATAGTGACTATTAGCATAAATAATTAAATACATATTTTTCTTAAGAAAAATTTATGTACTTGATTTCTTTGAGTTCTAGATGTAAATAAATAGTATAATATAATAGAGTTCTTTTATAAATAAATAATATTTACAGCTTATTATTTATGTTTATGAAAATCATTTTGAGTTCTTTTATAAATAAAAAATATAATATAATCGAGTTCTTTTATAAATAAATATTTACAGTTTATTATTTATGTATATGAAAATCATTTTGTTAAAATATAACAAAAATTATGTGAATTTTAAATAGTGACCATTAACATACATACATATTTTTTTATTTTAATTGGAATAATTATATTTTAGATAATGTTTTTTACAATACAGTAAATATTAAATATCATTAATGTTTTTTAATTTAAATATTAATTTGTAATAGTGATTATAAATATTAATATATAAAAATTTTGTTCAAACAAAAATTTTAATATTTTAAATCATTTTTTTATATAATTATGTATTACATGAAATAGTTATATCATGAATATCTTTTTTATGTACATATTTATCCATAATCAATTAGTAATTTACAAATAATTATTGATTATGTTTTTTGTTCGTTACTTCATTTGTGATGAAAATATGTCTTCATAAAATACAAGGTATTATTGCACAAAAACTCCTTAATTTATTTTATTGAAGCCAACTCAATTCACCACTACTTAATTACTATTATTGAAGTTATTAATGCACAACAATTTGATACGTTTCTAAGCACTTGATGAATACCGTATTCTAACTTGATTATTTAATGACTATTATTTAACTCATTAATGTCAATAATTTCTTACATTTTCACTTATCTATATATATACTAAAGATTTATAAAAATACTCTATTTTATTTGAAATAATAGTCATAAAGGATTACTACATAAACCATTCAATTGCCATTAAAATGCTCTATTTAATTATATACTCAATATTTAAAAAGTTTTATAATAACAAAACCATCTAACCTTTTAATTTTCTTATTAATTAATTCCTGCACGATGTGTACATATTTAAAAGTGTTATGTTTGTTGTTTATTAATCAATCTTTATGTTCTTATAATGGCTCCTACCCGATGTAATTCATTTTAGCAATCTAACAACTAATCAAGTATGCTCACAGGTATGAAGTTAATGACTCACTCACATGCATAGGTTTTCATTGATTTTTTTTTCCTACAATCACTAAGAAACCTGTCACAAGTCATTAATTTTTTATTTGAATTTGTAGGTGGAACTGCTAGCGATTTCTTGGTAGTCTAGACTATAGTGACCATCTTGAGTTTCAACCCGAGGTATTTAATTCTCAAATAAATTTACATACTAATTACTAGAATCAAATTATTTAGTAAGCTAATGCTTAATTTAGGACATCAACATTGTAGTGTAACATTTTCAAATGATTGTATTTTTTTAGTTATTGATTAACAATATACAAAGATCATTTGCCCATAGTATTAATTGTGAAGATACATAATAGTATTAATTTTCAAATTCAAGTTTTCATCACATGTACGAGCGGCTATGAATGGTTTCACTCAAGTGTATCATACTCATGTTTTGCTAATCACATAATATATTTCTTTTAATGATCGTCCATCTTATATTTTTAGGACGTATATTACCTTATTTAATTAACCTTAATCGATATACTCATCCTATTATATTTATTTTTATTTGGGTTTCTTTCACAAGTACCCATCTTTTTTAAAAATAATTATTTTGATTTGAAATTTTTGCATAGATGTCTATATATTTTCATTTGTGTTGCGTTATGATTCTCATTCTTTTCATGCATGTATATTTGGATTATTTGTATGGATATTTGTTATTTATCTAAAATTTCTTAGTCTTTTAATATATGGTTTGGATTCGCATTCAATATATTTATTAAGAGAGATCTATACAATGTATTGGTTTTACGTCACGTAATAAAACTAATACACTAATTAAATTACTTATTATACGTAATACATTATTAAGACCTTTAAATTAATCCGAACTTTTAATTGAATGTGCTTTAATTTATATGTAATATTAGCAAGGATAAAATCATATAAAAAACTTCCAACTCCTAAAGTAATAAGTAATAGTATTGTTAATATAAATTTAAAGTTATAATGATTTACTTAATTTTAGTTAAATATTTATACCATAATTAAACCTTGATATATATAATAGTAATAATGATTTGTAAAAATTATAATTTGTAGTAATCGATGTTAATAACATAGGTTATTAAAGAGATACGTACTAGCTATTACATATTTCAAAGTAAAAATGAATTTAAAAATCCCAATATATTTTTTTTATTTTTAGTGAAACTCTTCAACATTTAGGATGATTAAAGTCCAAAGTTTTAGAAAATTAAATGATTAAATTACATGGCATATTTGTTTTAATATATGTGTAATTCATTCTAACCTTCATTTTTTCATATCATATAAACTCTTAATATCTGTCCATTTGCATTTGTTTTTAATCTTGCAAACAAAATTTCACACTAATATGAATTCAAATAGATATGTTAAAAATATACTATAGTAAAACCCAAGGCGAATCGTTTAGTTGCGGTAAGAGTTTACGTGACAACCGTTGTTTTATGTGACACTATCTAGAGTAACAAATGCTTAATGACTTAAAATTGTCATGTTTGAAGACAATAATAGTCAAACACTACATACAAAATTCAGTCTATAAAATGTGTTTTAATACCTATGTTTATAGTCAATGTACTCAGTACTCCCATACCAATAATCTATGAAGAATTTTCATTGAACTTATAATTTAATATTTTAACTTATTATGTGTAAGACTATTAATTTAGTAAATTGGTTTTATATTATCATAATACCGAGATAGCAAGTTGTAAGTTAAATTACCTAGCCTAAAAGACTTTTTTATTTTTTAATTTTTTTACAAGTATTATCTTCAGACATCTTTCACATGCATTAATCTAAGTTTTTTAATGTCATTTAACAATTTTCTTTTCATTACTATTATGACACCTTTTGTATGGTCTTAATATAGTTGATTATGCACACAAATTTGTTTGGCGATACAATTTGATATGATATTTGTCAATCTAAAGTTTATATAGTGGCCCTAACAAACATACATTTTTTATAATTACATAATATATTAAATAAAAATCAATTAGCCCGGTGCATCGCACGGGCCGTCATGACTAGTTAATTCAAAAAATAACTTACATGACCATTGAATTCAATTTATTTTTTAATTCATTAAGCTTTCAATTGACATTTATTTTTTTATTTGGTTATCAAGAAATTGTAAGGTCTACCACTGACAGATCTATCTAGACGCGGATCCGTTAACGAGTGCGGAATCCTCGTTGACGGTCAGACGGACAACTCTCAACCAACGGAAACACGGAGACTATTAGACGCTGAACGAACTACACACGAACGATCCTACGTACTAATTCTCTCCGAAACGGGACTCACCTAGCTGATAAACTCGAGATCGCCTATTGCTTAATTCCTCACGAATTCTGCCAAAGGTTTGCTAATGATTCGAGTCTATCCCTAATTATAGACCCTGATTCGAGTCTGTTGTGGGCCAACCTCGAATCTGGCCTAAGGCCTCATTCGAATCTGTCCATCTGACAGATTCGAATCTAACCTATTCGAATCTAAGGATACATTCGAATCTATCACAGATTCGAATGTCTTCCTTTACATATTCGAATCTAACCTATACACTTAAACACTTACGTGATGAAACTTATGTTTTAACTTATGCTTGACATACTCTTTGACTTTTATGTTTGAACTTCTTGTAATATGTACATCAAGTTCAAACACACAATCAATAACAGACAAACACATATTAAACATATATATCAATAACACTTGTTAATATTCAGAATATTACTTAAATCATAACGCAGATCGTTTAGACTGCTATCGTCACACAGGGTGTACCAACAGACTCCCCCTTGACGATAGCTTCTAATTATTTACATTATATCAAATTTAAGTACTAGAGCTATAGACGCTACTACCTGCATATAACCCTGCATCTATACAAACTTTAACTACCTTTTGGAACTTCCTGGCTTCAGATCTCCATGGTTCAGTGAAGAATATAGGCTGATCGTGAAGCTTCTTCAGGTCGTCCTTAGATAGGTTTATCAAATGCAGTGGGTCGTATACCTTCAAAATTACCTGCTCGTCTTGATCCTCCATTATAGCTTCAGCAGTATCAATCTCCAGGTACCACCACTTCATGTTGCTCAAAACATTTTGTGGCATTGGCTTTATTGGCACTCTTTTCAAGCATTTGACCGGCTTATAGATCATTCTAGCCCACGGTCTTCCAGTATGAGGATCTATTCTTGATCCATCCTCGACCCTCTTGCCTGATCTCGGCTTAAGCCTCTCAAATTTGCCTGATCGCCCTTCTTTCCTTATAATTCTTTCAATAACGCTCGCGTAGGGATCATTTCCAATATTGATCAGTTCTTTCCAGGCTAACTCTTTAACTTCAATCTTGGGCAATGAATTAAAAGCTTTCAGTGTCCGCCTCAAGTATTGAAGGCCATCTCTTCTCTTCAAAATAAACAGCTGCAGTTCTCTGTCAAAGAACCAGCTAATAATCCCTCCTGAGAAGTTTCCGGCACTTGGAATTCTCATCGTCTTCTTCATCTTCAGCTGTTCTTTCTTTTCTTCCTTCTTGAACCAAAGATTTATTAAATCAGCTCTAGATGGCTCTTTTTCAGCTTCCTCAAGTTCTTTATCCTCGACTGAGGCTACCTTGATGTAATCAATATCAATCACATTATGATTTGAGCTCTCATAAAATTCAGTGACTGGTTGTGAATTGATTATTACTTCGTTAACATTATCGTCCTCGTCCTCTATCACTTCATCATCTGATTTCCAGTCAGCGACATCATCTGGAATAAATTCCCCTTCCTCCAACTCTTCCATTTCATCTTCAAAATCAAACTCCATCAGCTCTTCTTCAATATCTTTTAGCGCATCGATCATGTCGCTATCTAAATTCCTTGAAGAACTAGCTTCTCCTCTTTCACCTTCTGCTTGACTTGGCTCCCCCTGAGATTGAGCAGCCTGAGCAGTAGAAAAATCTACTGGCTCATCCTGTCTTTGAGAGCTGGGATCATTGCCTTGGTTATCATCTTCATCATCGTCCCTCCGCCTCTGTACTTCTTGATCTCGACACGACGTCTCCCCCTGAGCCTGAAGGTTTTTCATTAACTGCTCAATGAGGGAGCGCATCGATCTTAACTCGGCGGCCTGGTCACAGACGAATGTTTTTAGCTCAATATTCTCCTCTTGGATTGTTTCAACTGTCTTCTTCAATTCAGCATTTTCTTTATCTAAATTTGCATTATGTGCCTGAATTTCACCTATTGCCTTTGTTAGGCTCAGGATTTGGACATGTTGGAAATCCACTCGAGATTTGAGTTGAAGAAACCGCTGATTTTCAGCATAGGCGGTAGATGTGGATGGAATGGACTGAATGGGAGAAGGGTTGAATGATGGTGGAATATATGGCTCATGAGGTTGAGATGGTGGTGATGGTGGAGCTGTGGTTTGAGGTTGGGTTTGGGGAACGTCTGATTGACTGGCGGATGCAGAGGAAGACCCTTGCATGAACCGATGACGTTTGGCCCTTTGCCTCGTCATTAGTGGAGCATCATCTTCTTCTTCAAAATCCGAATCTTCAGATTCCCTGGCCTCTCGCCTTCTCGAACCACCTTCATTGATGATCAAACGTGAACCGTAAGTTCCAATTTGAACAGATTCTGGAGCTTCAACTTCAATCTCCTCCATCTCTTCTGATTCTGTAGCAGATGATGACTCATCATTGCCAGTCTGCTCTGGCACATATTCGTCAACATCTCTGAAGACATCTTCTTCTCCCTCTGGAGGCTCAAGCAATTCTCCCACTAACGCAGCAGCTATATCCTCATTTGCATGTGGACCCGCCTCCCAGATTTCGTTTAACGTTTGACACAATTGATCATCTTCATTTGGGACAGTTGACGGCCCTGCTTCCTGCATTTCTGGTTGCTCACTCAAAGAAGGCCTAGACGCCTGAGACTGACTTGCAGTATCTCTTTGTCTTCGCCTTGGATCACGGGGACGAACACGAGTCTGATGCGGTTGCTGATGCGGTTGCTGTTGCTGTTGCTGTTGCTGTTGCTGTTGCTGTTGAACTTCTATTTCACATGCCCAGTTGGCATTATCAGGTGCCACAAAGTTCCTGTCTAAGATAGCTCCAAACAACGGACGAGCAGTAGGAACAGCCAATCTTCCTCGGTGTGAGGAACAATCAGCGAATATGCGTTTCTCCATTACATTCACGCTCAAAGAATCATTTGATTGTGGCAGACTTGGCAAAAAGTGGCGTATCAACATCATCACGAACCTCGGATACAAAAGGAACCTTTCTCTCTCAGGAGCCGTGATTTGATGAATAAATTCTGAGAAAATCAGCTGCGAGAAACTAAACTTCTTATTGTACACCATCGCGATCATTGCTGATTGGATTTTTGATACAATGTAATCAAATCCAGCTTTCTTCGGTGCAAAACAGACCATGAAGACATGGACCAAGAAACGCCATTGCCCAATCAGGCCACTCTTCATATATGACGACTTTGTTACATCTAGACTGTAACCCATTCGTTGAAAAGCCGCTTGCCTAATACTTAGTGGAAAATCAATAGGCCCAGACTCCTCTTCCTCAGATCCTAGCTGCAACACTTGACGCAGCATATCGGCAGAGAATACCAACGGTTGCCCTGCGATCCTTGTTCTCAGCACTGTCGGGGTGACAGAGCAGTCAACTTGTAAATGATCATAGAACTGCCGCACATATGAGATTACAATCGGAATGTTCTGAAACAAAGCGTAGCTAATTCTGGATTCAGCTAAGAAGTCCAACACTTCACGAAAACCCTGCGCCTCAGGGATATGATTATCTGGATTAAGAACCATGTTATGTTTAGGGACGAATGCACGAGCTGCCATATCTGCACAGTAAGATAAAATGTTAGAGTCATTAAAAATCAATTAACTTGTTTAAATTTAAATTTGCTTTATTTTGTACTTTGTTAAGTACAAAATCTAACACAATTAAATTTCCACAAGTTTAATAAAATTTAAATTAAACAAATTAAACAAAGTACAGATTCGAAGTCTCTCTTTTCGAGTCTAATGGACAGATTCGAGTATACCCTATTCGAGTCTGATGGACAGATTCGAATATCTGGTCATCTCGAATCTATTGATAGATTCGAGAAACCCATGATCAGAATCGAATGTCCATTATCAGATTCGAAGTCCCGTCGGCCTTTATTTCAACAAAAACCCACAATTTTAACCATTTTGAACGTAGCAAATCACATACATTAGTTCAACTAGGTTCTAATTATAGATTTATGCTTTTAATTTGATCTTTTATTAGTCCAAACTTGGTAATTTTGCAAAAACCCTATTTTGACCAATAGAACATCAAAATGTGATGTTTAAGCCCAAATTTGTGTATTAAACCACCAAAATCTTGTACAATCATGTTGCTTATACCTAGATTTGAAAGTAGAATCGACCACAAAAGCTTTAGAATCGACGAAATGTCGTTTAGTGGAAATACGATAGACTCGAGATTAGATTCGAGATCGCCAGAACAGATTCGAGAAATCAGATTCGACAACAGTAAAGTAATAAATGACTTCACTATTGACCTATATATACTAACTACCTTCGAGTCTATGCAATTTCGAGTCTACTGACAGATTCGAAGTATCTCACATTCGAGTCTGTCTTAGATTCGAAATTTCCAACACTTAGAAAAATTTCGGAAAATTTTGAAATAACTTCAACTTTCCCAACTATTTTCTACGGTATTGTGTAACCAGATAATCTATGACAAATCTTTTACCCTAAGCTCAGATATTTCACGCATTGTATATTTTATTCAACTTTGAATGCACCCTCAGTAACTTTTGACCTTTTACCTAAGTAAAAATTAAACTAAACTAAAATAAAATAAAATAAAATAAGCTAAGGTAAAAATAAAATTAAAATAAAATAAAATTTTGACTAAAAATTTTAATCTAGACTTAAGTTATAAAAGTAAATTTACAAGCTAAGCTAAATACCAAACAACATATTTTTGGTGAGTATAGTCTAAGAAAGGTTCAATCAGATAGCGATGTCCGATACTAACTTTCAGTACTTAAACTTTCACACTTAGGAATTTTTTTTGAATTCCTTTGATTGTTTGTCGTGACATACCCACTTAGCCGATTGTTGGTATTTTACCCTGTTAAACACTCTACATTTCGGAATATCCCTTGGCCTTTTTATTTATCAGGAAATTATCTTACGTGACTCAGACATAGACATACTTTTATGATCAAGACACACAGACAAAATTCTAACTTGTTGGTATTTGCAAACTTTCTTTAAAAGACAAACATCGGACACAGGTCTGTATTCTCATACAACAAAGTGTCTTAGTTCGACTTAAGGTTTAACTTTAAAGTTAGCAGATAGCGGTGACAGGTCTGTACTGACGTACAACAAAGCGACATGTCTGCTAACCCGAATCTAAACAGAGACAACAGGTCTGTACTTACGTACAACAGAGTTGCATGTTTTCGACTCTCAGTTTTTCATGATATTTCTATTCTTTCCATTTTCAGACGTATTTGATGTTGCTATACATCCCCAGAAAGTTTGCATACCTCATTTAGACTCAATGTTTGTATGTCTTGTACATAAAAATTAAGACCGATTGGTCATACATCTAAGCTAGTGACACGTTTGACTTTTTCTAGAATATTTTATTAGCCTTTAGATACCCTATATGTATTATGCCTACCAACACATCAAAATAAATAAAGTATAACACTTAGGATTTAGTTGCATTATGTGTGAAAGCCTAAACACTTAGAGTCTGTAACGACGGTGCTAATTTTCGTCACTTTGAACCTATGTATCTAAGACTTAACTCCTTTTCTGATATATATATATATATATATTTTTTTTTTTTGTATTTTTGTAATTTTCTCTCTTTTTTCTTTTGTTTTTCATAGCAAAACGCATTAAACTAGGCTAATCTACTAACTTACTAAAAATAGAAACTTACTAAAAATAAAAACTTTCCTAAATTAGAAACTTTCCTAAATTAGCAGACTACACTAAAAAGAAAGAAATATAACAACTATAAAAGGAAATAAAATACTACTAAGGTCAATTTACTCTGGGTTGCGCATTCCATTAAGTTGAATTAAATACTCAAATCGTGACTTATCAAACGCTTTGGTAAATAAATCAGCATTATTATCTTCAGTTGCCACCTTTACCAGTTTGATCAAATTCTTTTCAGCACAATCACGAATAAAATGATGCCTTATGTCTATGTGCTTTGTTTTACTGTGTTTAACTGGATTATTTGTTATCGCAATTGTAGATTGATTGTCTATCCTAATTGGAGTTTGAGTATAAGCCAACCCGTAATCCCGCAATTGTTGTTGTATCCACAGAACCTGTGAACAGCAACTACCAGCAGCAACATACTCGGCCTCGCACGTTGACACGGCTACCGATGTTTGTTTCTTGCATTGCCAGGATACCAGTCTCCCTCCGAGGAACTGACAACCTCCAGTCGTTGATTTGCGCGTCAAGCTGCATCCTCCGTAGTCAGAATCTGTGAACGCTTCCAACTCTAGATCTCCCTCCGCGTGATACCAAAGTCCCAGCTTCGGTTTCGACTTGAGGTAACGTAGAATCCGCTTCACAGCTTTCATATGCATCTCCTTCGGATTCGCTTGAAACCTAGCACAAATACACACAGCAAACATAATATCAGGTCTTGAAGCAGTTAAATACATAAGCGATCCAATCATGGCCCGATATAAGTCGGATCCACATCGGTATCACTTTCAGTACCCGGCCCGAGATTGTGATTCACTGGAATCGGCGTGCTGAAATGGGCAGTCAACTTTGTTCCTTCCATCCCAAACCGTTCCAATATGTCATAGACATACTTGGTCTGATGGATAAACATGCCTTCCTTCTTCTGGTCAACTTGTAACCCCAAAAAGAAATTCAACTCCCCCATAGCACTCATCTCGAACTTCGACTTCATAACCTTCTCGAAATCTTTGCACATCTGTTCGTCTGATGATCCAAAAATGATATCATCTACGTACACTTGTACTAAGATAAAATGATCTCCCTTTCTTTTCACAAATAGAGTACTATCTATCCTACCCCTCTCAAAGCCATTTTCTAAAAGATGGTTGGATAGAGTCTCATACCATGCCCTAGGTGCCTGATGTAATCCATAAAGAGCCTTATCTAGTCGATATACTCTATCAGGATATTTAGGATCTGTAAACCCGGGCGGTTGTTCTACATACACTAACTCCTTCACTTTCCCATACAGGAAAGCACTCTTAACGTCCAGTTGATATACTTTAAATCCCTTGAAGGAGGCAAAAGCTAAAAACAACCTAATTGCTTCTAACCTTGCTACAGGTGCAAACACTTCATTGTAATCGATTCCCTCCTCTTGGTTGAAACCCTTTACAACTAATCTTGCCTTGTTGCGCGTGACTATACCCCGATCATCTCGCTTGCACTTAAAAACCCATTTGGTTCCTATTGCAATCTCCCCTCGAGGTAACGGAACTAACTCCCACACTTCTAGTTTCCTAAATTGTGACAGTTCTTCCTGCATCGCTTCAACCCAGGAGTTGTCCTTAAGTGCCATTTGCACATTTTTGGGCTCTACTTGCGATATGAAACACGAATATAGACATGTATGATATGCCTCGGAGTCGTTTATCATCGACAACAACACAGTGTTGTTATTTACACTACTCCGAGTCCTCACACCCTCGTTAGGATTTCCTATGATGCTATCTATAGGATGGTTCTTGTTAATCCTAGAGGTCTCTATTTCGTCTACCCTTAGATTATCTCCTAAGTTGGATCCTATTTCACCTAAAGGGGGAACAGGCTCAGCTTCTACATTTTCCTCCTCACGGACGTTTTCCTCAGAGGCAGAACTTGATGCTTGAGTCTGATTCTCAGTGTTAGGTTCTTCTGGATTAGCAACTTCTGGAGACCCATCTACAGTCGCAGTAGGCTCGGACGTAGATTCGAACGTGGTCCTTGGAAAATATGGCCATCGTCATTTAGGTGCAACGTCGCCATGTCTTTATCAATTGTACCTGCAGTATCATCCAAAGGAATGTTAAATGACTCAAATAACTTATCATAGTCAAATATCCATTCCGGACCAGTTTGGGGTTCATGTGTATAACTTGTGACTTCAATATTATACACAATCTCCACAGTACCACTCCTTTTGTTAAAAACCCGTTTGTTTGGTGAGTTAGGCACATAACCTAGGAAGTATCCTTCGTCAGCCTTTTCACCAAACTTCGGTTGATGTTTTGTCCTTAAAAGTGTGCATGGTACTCCAAACGGTTCGAATCCAGTTAAGTTAGGTGGCCGTTTATTCAAAATTTCATAACATGTTTTGTTCAATGATTTGACTGTAAGGACTCTATTTAAAATGTGGCACGCGGTATTCACTGCCTTCCCCCAAAACATGGTAGGAAGCTTTGAATCCGAAAGCATAGTCCTTGCAGCCTCAATCAATGTTCTGTTTTTACGTTCGGCCACCCCATTCTGTTGAGGTTCATATGGTGCACTGAATTGATGCACGATGCCCTTTGATAGGCAATATACACCAATTACAGAGTTTTTAAATTCAGTCCCATTATCACTACGAATATGTTTAACCCTTGTTCCGTAAGAGTTCTCCACTTGGTCTAAGAACCCGATGAGCTTTGTAGCCGTCTCGTCCTTCGTACCTAAAAAGAAAACCCAAGAAAAACGTGAGTAATCGTCGGTGATAACTAAGCAAAACCAACTACCTCCAATACTCCTTTTGTTGATTGGGCCGAAAAGGTCCATATGCAACAAATCGAATGTCGAGGTTATGGAATTCAGCTTCTTGGACTTGTGTGTCTTTTTATGTTGCTTGCCCTTCATGCACGGTAGACACTTGTCTTCAAACTGAAAGCTCTTTAGAGGCACACCTTGCACCAAACCATTCTTCGTTATGTAGTTCATTTTCCTCAGGTGCAAGTGAGCCATGCGTCTGTGCCACAAAACCGATTCCGTCTCTGAAGCTTTTGATAGTAAGCAGATCGGACCCATCGAATTATCTGGCTTGTTCATATCGAGCATGTACAAGTCATTCTTCCTTGGAGCCCGCATCAATATCCAATCTTCAGGTATTTTGAATCCCGGCTTTAGCACTAACGCCTCAGTGTCAGTAAATAACACCGAGTTCTTCTTATCACAGATTTGAGATACACTAATGAGGTTATGAACCAATTTATCAACGTGATAAACTTGATCCAATGTAATCGTCCCATTAGTGACTTCTCCAGTTCCAGTGATATTTCCTCCTTTGTTGCCCGCGAATGATACAAATCCCCTATTACCCCCCTTGAAGTCTGTGAGAAGACTTCTTTCCCCCGTCATATGCCTGGAGCAACCACTGTCGACGAACCACTTGTTGTTTGGACCGGTAGTTATCTCCTGCACATGAAAGAAAAATAGGTTAGTTATCACGGGGAACCCAAGCCATGACTGACTTGGTAATACCATTCTCGTCCACATACTTGAACTCTTTCAAGTACCCATCTCGCCTTTCAGGTGACTTGGGCCTTTGAACTGAATTCTGTTGTGGTGCCGAGTGATTTAGATTCACTCTTTGCCTTTGAGTAGGCATTTGTTGTGATGCTCTAGAATAAGTCTTATTATAATGCATTTCAGACTGTGATCCCTGAGCTTTTACCGGAACATATTGTCTAACAGGAGTATGTGACCTAACTGGAGGGTGTGACCTGCTAGGTGTTGTGCTCCTATAGACTTGTTGAGGTGCTGACCTAGATTGAGTAATGACACGATTCGGTGAATTTGTCCTAACCACTTCTTTTGGTCCAACCTTAACCGGTGTTTGTTTCACAACAGATTTTGGTGCGGCCTGCACAGTTTTCTCGGTACTCTGAGAACTACTCGTGCTCGCCACAGTTGGTGAGGGCTTAATAGGTGTTGGGTTCACTGTCTTAGGGGTAACATCAGCTTTCCTATTTGGACAGTGAGAAGCAACGTGCCCTTTCTCGTGACATCTAAAGCAAGACATCTTATCCATGGACTTTTTGGTTGGTCCCTTAGATCTAGGTGTCTCACTAGTGTCTATTACCTTTGTTACATCTACAGTGTCTGTCTCTTCTCTTTTCCGACTGTCAAGCCCATGAAATTTTCCTGTTTTCCCTGCAGGATGTTTTTCACTGGAGGAAGACACAAATTTCACTTTCGTGACCTTGACTGTGAGTCATCCCTTAGGTGTATTTTCAACTTTAGGCTCAGGTGTAGGTCGTATGTACGCTAAAACTACTGTCTTGTCAGTTTTCCTCCTGAGGTGAGGCTGAGGCACATAGTTATCATTGAAAGGTGGAGGAATTTCGTGAAAACCTAGACCTACAGGCTGTCTGGAGACGTCTTTGGGCAATATAATACTTTCCCCTAGGGTAGGCTCGAATTCCAAACTTTGCCAGCTGCTTATTTGCCTCGGCGACTTAACCTTGGTCTCGCTACTCTATGTCCGTTGTCTTTCAGACGTTGGTCAAGGCCTCGACGTGCTCATACATAAATTCTATCCTACACACTGCTCACAATCATTTGTCTTTTAGAAGCGATACATCCTTGCAGCATCCCAGGCCTCAGTTTTGCTTTTAAATCGTGTTTTAAATGTCATTTAAGGCTAGCATTTTCTATTTTTAAGTTTCCATTTTGACAGCTATGGTCCTTATGGAGTCGAAAACTAGATGTACCCTGTCATATAACTAACACATAAAGCAAGCATTAAGCAACGAATGAGAAAATCAGACAAGACGAGCACCTTAGAGTTATCAGATTTCCACGGTGGCCATCTGATCTGATGCAGGGCAACTCCCAGCACGGTCTGATCATTATTCGCTCATTTCCTCTCTACCCTATTAACCTAGTTTCTACTCCCACATTCGTCCCTGTGGACTGCTGTCTGTA